>JAOTRA010061073.1:0-16040 GCA_026260255.1 Pseudolaguvia tuberculata | reverse complement strand
TCGATGTGGTCTTGCATATTATAGTAATCCGTTCTTAGATAATTTGGCTGGTTGGACTGAATCCACCCCACAAATTCCTTCATACCCACGGGAAGGTACTTTTGATATTTAGCGTCTGCATTTCGTATGGATAAATCCAAAAACATTTATATTCCTAAATCTGTGTTAATAGCCATTCCTAAACCTCCTAAACCTGCCTCTGGCAAGGCGCAAAGTAAAACTACACATGCTGAGCACAAAACTACATTTCCGGTTACACCCTCTGCGCGTCCGTAGATCGACCTCCGTATGATTTAACCAGTAAAATCGCAAAGAATAAGGTAAATAAATCGGATAAAAAGAAAACGACACTTTATCCGTCTCTCGTCGCTTTTACTGACGGTGGAGCGTGTTCTAAAAAATGAAAAATTAAAACTAAACCTGACTCCGATTCTAGTTCAGACTCAGATACTGACGATGAATATTCGAATCCAGATGATGTCGGACCCGATGCGCGATCGGTCCCCGACCCACCCCCTATTAATAATCAGGCTCTAGTTTGGGTAGCCGGTCCACGGGGCATTTCTGTTCAACCTCCGTCACAGACTGCCCTTAAAGACTTAATTAATTTATTGCCTTCTCCAGACAAACTCATAAACTTTGTAGACATGTTTATTAAATCCTCCAGCCATTTAATTTGTTGGGGAGAGATCTCATGTCTGTTCTAAATTTGTGTATTGTTTTTGACGGCTCTAAAATGATTGTGTCCACACTAGATGATGCATCTCCTGATTGTGTTTCTCTGATGTGTGCACCCTGTCCTAATAATGTTGTTGCCTTGAGTCTTTCCACAGACCCCACAAACATACCTGAATCCTTTCTGAGTGCCATCCTATTTGTGGGCTAAACACAAGGATGAGGCGGGTCTGGTACATTGTACACCTCATGAGGCACAAATTAAAACTTTGACACCTGTATTCATTAAGCAATATCCACTCTCTGCAGAAAAGGCTGCGGGGGTGGACCAGATATTGAATTCTTTACTGAAACAAGGTATTGTACGTGTGTGTCACAGTCCTTACAATACACCTGTTAATCCTGTTCCAAAACCTGGTGGACAGTGGAGATTTACGCAGGATCTGCGTAGAATCAATGAATTAATTGTTCCTGTCGCACCTATTTTCCCGGATGTTAACTCAGTGATGTTCGCTATACCTAATACACTAACTTTCCTGTGATTGATCTGTGTTTTGCTTTCTTTAGTGTTCCAGTTGAACCTAATACTCAGCCTCTGTTTGCCTTCACACATTGGGGCCGCCAGTACACATGGACTAGATTACCCCAGGGGTTCATTGATTCTCCTGCGGTGTTTTCCGCTATGGTAAGACAGGCGCTCGAGTCTGATGGCTTTCCTAGGTCTCATTAATTACTGTCGGCAGTGGATACCGGACTGTTCTTTCTATGATAAGCAGCTGAGAGCTGCCATCTCACACACAGATCCGATGAACACGCCCATCAAATGGACTCCAGACATGATCGTGGCGTATGACTCTCTCAAACGTGCTATTTGTACTGCACCTGCACTTGGCTTACCGGACTATGTTAAACCGTTTCACCTCTTTGTAGTGTCACATGGCGGGACGGCGGCTGCCGTATTGGCCCAGGACCATGGGGGGGGTTACGCCCCTGTGCGTACCCATCCAAAACCCTTGATTCTGTGGCACAAGGTTTCCGAGCAGTAGCTGCATGTGCAATGATGGTGACAGACGCTGAAAAAATTGTACTTTCTCACCACACCAAGTAAAACAAGTCTTGCAAAATTTAACCACGCAACATTTGTCTGCCCAGCGCAGATCAGGTTATGAAACAATTCTTTTGTCAACCGAGAATGTGAGAATTAAATCTACTTCTTCTCTCTCTACTATAGCTGATGCACTTTCTAAATTTTTACAGACCCAGGATGACACAATCCCGGATGATGTCACCCATGAATGCCTCTCTGAAATTACCCACTGTACCAGCATCCGACCCAACTTTTCTTCCTCACTACTTTCGTCTGGTAGGGCTATTTTTGTGTATCACTCTTGCTCTAAACCGCATGTTGGTCTTTATCTTACAGGGTACGCTGTAGTGGAACCTCCTGACTGCTGCATTGAGGCCTACGCATTACCGTTTAAGTCGGCTCAGGCGGCTGAGCTTTTCGCCCTAACCAGAGCGTGCTGATCAGAATGTCAGCGTTTACACAGACTCTAGGTATGCTCATGGTGTTTCTCATGATTTTGGTCATATCTGGTCCATGAGGGGTTTCATGGCAGCTGATGGCAAGCCCATTTCCCATGCATCCCTGGTCCAGGATCTGATTGAAGCATGTCACAAACTGCATAAATTATCCATTGTTAAAACCAAGGCTCATTCTAATGATCTAACCTTTGAAGCTTTGGGTAATGCCCTGGCTGATAAGCTTGCTAAAGTTGCGGCTCAGTCAGGGGCCTACCCTCCCTTCCTGAATATCTCTGCTGTTTCTTGTTCTCCTTTGCAGAGTTCTATCCTTCCTGCAGTTGACTTACACCACATTCAACTCTCTGCTACTGACTCTGAGGGTGCGATTGATTCTCCTGACGGCTTGAGTGTCCTGCCCGAAGGTTTGCCCGATGGTCGCCTCTGTCTGCCTGCCCATTGCCTACCATTTCTCGTCCGCGAATTTCATGGCCCCTTCATCGCGGATGAAGAGGGCTCAAGGAGTTAGCTAAATCTTTCTGTATGCATAAAATGAGCTCCCGTGTTGAAACCATCCTCGACTTATGCCTTACATGTGCACAAGATAATCCATCCAAACCACCTGCACAACACCAGCCAACATATACCTACACCAGACACATCTTTTCAGGAATGGAAAATCGATTTCATACATCTGCCCAAGAGGGGCCCATAATGTTACTTACTGGTAATGGTTGATACATTTTCTAAATGGATTGAAACAGGGGGCGAGGAACAGAGCAGTGCAGCTGTAAATTCTTACAGATGCAGACGCTGACAAGGGCTCGGATGCAGACGCTGACAAAGGCTCAGATGCACACGCTGACGAGGGCTCGGATGCACACGCTGACGAGGGCTCTGGTGAAGACGTTCCTAGCCTCACTGGACCGAACAATCCAGTTCGCTTACGGGGCCCCAGCTGCATGTCCAGCACCTGTGACACCAGGCGGGGCCGTGGCCCTGGGGTTGCCTCCATCACCTTGAAGGGACCACTGTAGCAATTGTCAATCAGAACAGATGAGATGTAAACCTCCCTAGCGCCTGGTGATGACACAGAGGGCTCTGATGCAGACACAGAGGGCTCTGATGCAGACACAGAGGGCTCCGATGCAGACACAGACTCAGGCTCGATAGGTACAGAAAAAACCTCCGAAATCCAGTGCAAAAAGTGCTGAATATTCACAGGTTGTTGCCAGTAAAAATCCCAGATCGCCGCTATCGCCAGTAATGTCTTGTCGCTCAGTAGTAGTAAAAAAAATTCACATTTAGTTTTTTCAGAAGGGAACAGACAAGCACGTGAAAAATATTGGCGACACTGAGCGATGAATGGCAGACATCAAGGCCAAGGACGAACATTGTCTTTTAGCTAGACAGAGATTTTCGTGGGTTGTGATGGAGAGTGATGTGTGATGAGATTATGTGAGATGCTGTCAAAGGTGTGTGGTCAGCAAAACCCCTGAACCAGAAGGGAGGGCTCCCTTGGAAAGCATCTGCTTGTCCATTGGAGTTGGTCTGTGTAGAATTCTGGTCTGCCGAGGACTCTTCTGGCAAAAGTGTGGACATTCTTGTGGTTACCAACCACTTTACAAAAATGGCAAATACATTCCTGTGCAAGAACCAATTGGCATCTCAAGTTGCTCGTCAGTTGTGGGATAAATTCTTCTGCATCTATGGATTCCCTCAAAGACTCCATTCAGACCAGGGAGCAAGTTTTGAAAGCAGAATGATTAAAGAACTGTTGCAGATTACCGTTCAGAAGTGATATTCAGAAGTCCTAAACCAGGGCATACCATCCAATGGGCAACGGCCAAGTCGAGAGGTTTATTGGCACCTTCAGCAATATCATCAGAGCATTACTCCCAAGAGCCAAACAGAACTGGCCACAAAGGCTGCAAAACCTGAATTTTGCTTACAACAGTACAGCCCACGAATCAACTGGCTACGTCCCGTTGTTCCTTATGTATGGTTGCATTCCCAGATTGCCCGTTGATTTAATGTTCCAGTGTCTAGATCGCGATGACACCTTTGCAGACTATGATCAGTATGTAACGAAATTGAAGGACACCTTGAAGGAAGATATGTTAGTTGCCCAAACCAATAACACTGCGAGTCAACAACGGCAGACTGACTATTACAACAAAGATGCCAAGGGCAGGGACATTGACGTAGGTGATTGTGCTGCTTGCCAACAAAGGAGAGCGTGGACGGCGAAAGTTAGCCGATAGTTGGGATTCACCTTTGCATGTCGTGATTTCTGTAGATACGAAATGTCATATCTACTGTGTCAGGAACACTCGTACAGATCAGGAGAAAGTGGTTCACAGGAACCTGCTTTTGCAAGCCAACTTCTTGCCTGTCGAAGAGAGGGAAGGGTTGATTCCTGATGAATTGATATAAGACTGTGGAACCCTCTTACTGGTTGCCCAGTAAGTGGGACTCCACACTCACCAGTGGGAGAGACACTCGATGACCCAAATTCTAATACAAGACTAGAGCACACCTTTGATGAACCGAGTCTTGAAAGTAAGAATGAAGCAGCCATTCGGAGTTCTGAGCCGGACGTGGTTGATATTGGGTTAGAGGAAATTGAGGGTGAATTGTCAGTGTCGTTACCACAGTGTCCCTGAAGGGATTTTCCCGACGCCTCTTAAAACTGCTCACCCAGTAAGAACAAGGGCAGGTAGATTGGTAAAGCCAGTTAATAGACTTATCCAAATCATGACACAGAAAACCCTACCACGTAGCCCTTCATTTAGCCTCCTCTGGTCAAAAGCTTAAGTTAGATTGAGATAGGAAGATGTAAATTTTGGTTTTGGTTGGGATCTTGGTTGAGTAGTGTAAAGTATTTAGTAAAAAAACTGTAAAAATGTTTATGGCAAAAATGTAGATGCTGTTTCATACTCCCCAATGTCCAGTTGTCACCCGTACGGAACTAGTTTTGGGAAGTTCAGCGAGGTGAATGTAGCCAGTTTAAAAGAAAAATTTATTTTTTATTAATTTTTTTATTTATTTTAATTTTTTTTTGTGGTGAACTTTCCAAATAAAAGAAAAACATTCTGTATATACATACATGCACAGGTTACAATGCACAGGAACAGGCACTGTTATGATAATTATTTAAATGGGGCTCTTGTCAGTGTTGTACGCTATACCTCTGGGGAGCGCAGCAGTTACGTCAGCCTTGGACTGCGATTGGACACTGACGAGGCAAGACGCTAAAAAGTTTCTCATCTCCCAGTTAATTTTGGTATGTTAACAATACCCAGTTAATTTGTTATTTAATTTCTAAACAGTAGGTACTTTAAATATTCTGGTATATGTATTTCTAGTGTGCAATTCTAAATCTAGTGTGTCGTGTGCAATTTCATTAAATTTTTGCTAATTAATCGCTAATTTGTTCACAGTGTGAAACGCGGAGAGAGAGGATAGCATGGTGAACGTGAAAGTGTGATTAGTGTTCCATGTGTTCCAGGTATGTTTAGTTTTTCGGATTAAATAGTGGGAAGTGATTTGAATAATAGCACATCAGAATTGGTAAATATTATGTTCTACTGTTATGGATTTCTTGTTCCTACTATAGTGAAAACCAAGGTGCTTGCATTTATTCAATGCATTAAATTAATGGGTTTTTCTTGTTGTAAAATTGAGAAATTACTGTATATGCTGTTCTGTAAATATTAATTCCACACGTTACTCAATATTTATATATAGGTAGGAAAGTAGTTATAATAATTTTATTCTTTATTAAAGTACACATTGTGAAAAATTGTTTGAACGTCAGCCTGGGACTGCGATTGGACACTGACGACGCAAGACGCTTTTTGTGTGAAACACGGAGAGAGAGGATAGAATGGTGAACGTGCAAGTCTGATTAGTGTTCTAGGTGTTACAGGAACGATTAAATGTGAGGTTTGAAGCCGTCTCTGCTGTCTCCAGTATGAAGCTTGTTATGTACAGAATCAAATCTGCTACACAAGCAGCAGTCCAACTTCTTAACCACTGAGATACTGCTTAAACTGTGCCAGTCACTGTAAAATATAAGTTATGCTTTGTCCGTACATATTAAATACAGTATTCAAGTTCTAACCCATGATGCCCATGTTGTTTTCAATACAAGATGGCTGCATACCATCCCAGCACCCAGGTGCCAATGTGGTAAGAACCTGTCAATTGGATTTTCCACAACTTGGCAGAAGGAGGCCATCTTTTCTCCTCTTTGTCTTTTTTTGCAGATTACATTTAGTTGAGGCAGACTGAAATTCTTAAAAACACACACCGCTTGACTCTGCTGCTCTCTGCATACTGTGTGTTCTGTCATTATGATTAAGTCGTGATTTTGGGTCATGAAATAGGCAATCATGCTAAAATCCCCCAAACCTGCAGACCTCCTGGAGAGCTCAAACCACACAGGGTTAAAAATAGCCGGATGCAGCCTGTACATATACAGCATGCATTTTCTTCAAGTAAGATGACACAGAACTACAATAATTAAAATTTCTGATTGTTGGCATGGTGGTTTAGTAATTCCCAGTACGGGGCTTTTAATGCTTGTAAGGTTTGCACATGTACATTAGATTGACTGGTGATTTTAAATTGCTCATTGTCAAAGTCAAAGAAGTGAAATTTAGTACCATGTACCTAGTTTCTCTAGGTACATGGTACTATATACAAGACAAATTAAGTGCAGCCAACAGGAAAAGTTCAGGACATAATGTGACAACATCAAGAATACAAATACATAGATACCGACTAATAGAACATTATCCAACAATAAAAAGCGGGGATAAATATCTGTGGTAAATATAACAGTCTCCATCTAACAGTATCATTGTGTCAAAGCAATAGTCAACACTCATTGCTAGAAGGCATTTGCCAATTTAAATGTATAAAATTAATTTCTGTGGACATATATAAAATTTACTCCAAACTCTTAACACTGTTGATAAATCCAATATCTTGCAGATGGATGCTCATGTATATAAACAGAATCTTCCTTAGACGCAACAAAATAAGCAGCTTTCTCTGGTTGACGGCTACTTTTTTAAAATTATTTTCCATTATTTATTTATAGTACAACGAATGCTTCAGTGATAAATTTCTTCTGATTTAACAGCAGTTGTTTAAAGCCTAATTTTGTGCCATCTATAGTGTTGACTATAAGATATGTTTTAAACCATTGAAACATTGGGGTATAATAAATGAAAATGGTTAAAATGTTTTTTTAATAAAAAGTTAAAATGGAATTTATTTATTTTATTATATTTATTTGTGTAGCGAGGATTTAACATTTGGAAAATATATTTTTTTTATTTACAGACTAACCGTGACTGAGTAGAGAAGAGAAAGAGAAGTCTTTCATTTTCACATATATTCTTTAAATCATTTTGGCTGTATCTGTTTACATTCTGTGAGGTGACTTTGCTGCTATTAATGAGTGTGCGGATATGCGTGAGTGCATAGCAACATAAGTGTTGAAAAAGTTACTGAACACGAACTCTGTTATATGTTAACAATAAATTTAAAGACACACTTTAGTATTATTGCTTAGGTTATGCACATGTTTTTTTCATTTCTTTTTTTATTTCTTTTTGATTTATAGGAAATTTATAGGATAGGAAAGAAAAAGGACCCTAGCAGGCGTACATCCCCATGACTCCTGCACTTTTTCCAGCCTCCGCACCCTCATTCAAATACAAGTATCATTAAACACAAGCAATCAGGTCTTCATCTGGCTCCTGTCTGGTGTAACGTTTTATAATATGACTTGTGACTTATGATGAAAGTGCTGGTCGTTGCAGTAAGTATCTGAAGATTTTGTGCATGACAGGAAATTGTATGAGAACATAGAATTATGTGACCTTTGAATGTGGCAATTGCTAACAAATAGAATACCAAATCATCATGACCTATGTGCTCCTTTGTGACTAATAAGAATCCGGTGCTGTTTAGTGTTCTTGTGTGATTTCTAATGGTCAGGGGTTTAGAATTTTCCATGGTAATCTGCTCTTAGGATCCTCTAAATGTGTGGCTTTGAGGTCAAACCAATAAGTGCAATTCAGATTCCTACAAAAAAGTATCGCAGGTAGATCAGAGTCTAATTAATTCCTGGTTTATCACAGTCACTCTTTTATTAATGCAATCTGGTCATTGAAGCAAATGTGCTTTACTATGGCTGACTATTTGGGTAGCTAAATTACAATTACAGTATGGCAGACACCCTTATCCAGTGTGACTTACAACCGAGCAATTAGGGGTTAAGGGCCTTGCTCAGGGGCCCATAGTGGTGGCTTGGTAGTGCTGGGAATTGAACCCCCGTCGTTTTGCTATTAGTCCAACAGCTTAACTAATAAACCATGACCTCCCCATTGGTGGTAAATAAACGTGTGCAAGCTTCTCATGGTAAGGGTTATTTTTGTAATTCAAGTCAATATCATTGAATGAATTTGATCTGCTAGTGTAATACTAATTCATTAACAGATAGTGAAACCAGATTATACCAAAGGCCCTTTCTATGAGTCTTTCATATATGATATTAAAACAGTCACCAACATACTATTAATTGCCTCGCTTTAATAAGATGCATCGATCAATCATATGACCTTTTTTATTTTAGACAGTATTCAAATGCCCTGTCTATGGGAAATACTTTTTATTGCCCTGTTTAGGGTGTGGCTTGGAATTGGTGGTAATGGGGAATTAAAATATGACATTAGTAACTAATTAGTGACATTAGCCACTGTTTCGATTCCCAGACACGGGATCTTCCTGTGCAGAGTTTGCATGTTCTCCCCTCTCTTGCATTGGTTTTATTCAGGCACTCCAGTTTTGCCTTACAGTCTAAAAGTATGTATGTTAGGTGGATTGGTGATTTTACAGGTGCTGGTCTACAGCTGAAGTCAATGCTTCAAGTATCACCACACAGAGACACATGCAATACATGGGTTTCAGCTGTCACATTTTTTGTGTCAAGTCTCTCTTAAACAACAGATAGGATCAGAAGCGTATCGTCTGAGCTAAAGACAAAAAGGTTCAGTTATGTTCTCTGATGAATGTGAATTGCATTTCCTTTGAGTCCCAGGAATATCTCAGTCTGGAGGAAAAGAAGAGAGGCACAGAATCCATGTTTCTTGAGGTCCAGCGTAAATTTTCCACAGTCATTGATTGTTTGGTGAGCCATGTCATCTGCTGGTGTTAGTCCACTGTATTTTCTGAGGTCCAGGGTAAACACAGCTTTATACCAGTTTGTTTAACAGCACTTTATGGAAAGGTAAATTTCATTTTCCAACAGAATTTGGCACCTGTACACAGTGCCAAAGCTACAAGTACCTGGTACAAGGACCATAGTATCCCTGTTCTTAATTAACCAGCAAATTTGCCTTACCTTAATCCATAGAAAATCTATAGTGTATTGTTAAGAGGAAGATACGATATGCCAGACCCAACAATGTAGTGCCGTTGCTGCAACAATTCAGGCAAAAAGGAGACCGAACTAAGTAATGAATACTGTACATGGTCATACTTTCCATGTTAATGCTTTTCAGTTTGCCAAAATCCTTTTGTAATTCACATTAGACGGCACAGTGGTTAGCAAGGTTGCCTTTGTGTGGAGTTTGTGTGTTCTCCTTGCACTTGCATGGATTTCCTCAGAGTACTCCAGTTTCCTCCCACATTGCAGAAACATGTACATTAGGATGATTGATGATTCTAAATTGCCCATAGATGCGTGTGTGAGTGGTTATTCATCTGTGTGTGACCTGCGAATGACTTTCGACCAGTTCAAGATGTACCTGTTGAATTATATTGAACATTTATTTCTGTTGTAGCTCCAACATTACTTCTGTTGCACTCTTAACCCTCTTATTTCGTGATTGTTACACTCCCTTCCTATTGCATGTACACCACATGACCACACATGAACACATAGTGCTTAGCTTGCAAATGTTAATGGGTACTAAGTGGTAATCTGTACACACATGACCATATTTGCCTCATACAGAGCTTTCTGTTCCGTATGAACCAGACAGTTAGGTGTCATTCTGAGGGCAGTTTGTTCCTCTTTTACACGCATACACCAGCGCTCTTCCCTTTTGTCTTACATAAATACCTTGTTGATTCTTTGCTTCTTTGGAGTATCTCTGTATGAATAAACTGTCATGACAAAGTCCTGGTGTTTGTTCTATGCACAATCTCCCTGAGCGCTCGTATTTTCTGAGTTGTGATTCGAGACTCCCGAGACGCGCCAGCGAAACGGGGGGCGAGGAACAGAGCAGTGCAGCCGAAAATTCCTACAGTACCCCTGCCTCTCCTCTCCCCTTATCCCTGTGTGCCGGGATAGGCTCCAGCAAATTAGGGAATAAGCGGGTAAGAAGATGACTGTATGAATTCACATACCCTTTAAGGCCGTGTAACATAATGAAAAACAATTCAGTTACAAATCTACCAAACAATTTAATTCTTAAAGGAATGTGATTTTGGGGGGGAAAAATACATGCAAACTCCACACAGAAACATGCAAACTCCACACAGAAAGACCCCAGACCCGGTAATGTTGTGAGGCGAGAGTGCTAACCACTACACCACCATGCCGCCCTATATTATAAACATAAAAAAAAAATATTTAAATCATGAACATTTATCATTGGCTGAAATTCTGTGCACACACAAAAATTATTAATATTCTCTCTAAAAAATCCAGTTGTGTGATCTCCTGTGCATAGTCCTCTTCAGTTAATTCTATAGCTCACAGGTGTCAAAATCAGTTCCTGGAGAGCCTGCAGAGTTTAGCTCCAACTTGGCGCAACACACCTATATCTAAGATTCAAGTATGCCTGGCAAGATGTTGATTATTTGGTTCAGGGGTGTTTTATTAGAGTTGGAGGTAAACTCTGTAGGACACCAGCCCTCCATTAAGTTTCATGATGACAAGATAAACAAAGGAATCCAACAACTGGCAGGCAAAATACCAAACCCGTGATTAAGTCCAGAAACAATTCAAGTATTTACAAATACCCAAACACACTTATGAGAGATTGCAGAACACCAAAAGGCCTGGAGAATTACAAAAGTCTGTGGCCCGGCAACTGGTCCGGGCAGGACGCGTATCTATCTGCAACAACCTGCCAAGAGAAGTTTGATGCAGGGAAACAAAGTCCTCAGGCATGGTGAGGATGGCCGGGGCCTCCTCTGGCATGGCAAGGATGTGGGAATCAAACACATTGAGATGCTATAACTAACACTATAAAATAATTTATATTGCTGATTAACTTGCGGGTTTGAACCCACACTGCGGCCAAGTCTTGTGCTATCTCTGAAAGTAGCAGAAACACACACTTTCTTTTAGGCAAGGGAAACTGCAGGAGCTCATTTCTTAATGTTCATGTTGACAAGATAAACAAAGGAATCCAACAACGGTTAGGCGAAATACCAAACCGGTGATTAAATCCATAAAGAAACACATTTACGAATAATCACAGATACAAATAATAATCTGCCCCAAGGTTAGAGCAGGGTTTTCTTAAGTAGCACCTCTGACGTTAGAGTTCATGGACAAGTATCAATACAATAGCCTTTTTGATAGTCAGACTTAAAGGTGTGTTGCAAAAAATCTTTGATTAAGTCTTTATTACTATATATAAACATATAAACACATCTGAAAAGACTTTATATATAATTTTTTAAACAAATTTTCTATAGTGGCCCTATATACAATATATTGTGATTTCATAAAAACACTGCAACATGCTGATCAAACTGATTCAATCAATTACTAAAATCAGGATCTCCTTTCAGCATCTGTCATAGAGCCCTTCTCTTCTCTCATCTTTACAATCTCTCTGTGGATTGAGACATTCCAGCCTTTTGTTTTTACCCTTCTAAATGGCACCATTATTGTCTGATTGGAGCAAGGACATTCTGTCAATCTGTCAGACAAAAAGACTGTTTGATTTCCAGCAAATAAATCCTCTAGCTATAGATTTCTGCTTTTCATTATTCGAGAGACGACTTGGCACACAATCAAGTTGCTCATGAGACAGACATCTTCATCAAATCGGAAATGAAGCCAGGAATAAAAGGGAAGCAGCTCTATGGTTAAATATATTAGCATAACACAGCACAAGGGCTTTTTGCTAACAGTAAAATCCTTTCTAATAGGTCCCAAGTGATTGCTCGTGCAACAGACAAGGTCGATATCTCCACCCTCAGTGCAGAACAGTTAGCAAGGATCTTGTTTTATGGGGATGCTCTGCAATAGCATGAAACCGTAGTTTTCACGGATTGGCCAACTCCACCCCTGTACATTGGCATGAATTAAGACATTCCTACCTGCTAAGATGTACGCTTCTCCAACAATGCCAATTTTGAATCGGGTGGCTTTTTTTTTATCTATTTTAATTTTATGAAGCATAATTGATTACAAGCATAATCAAATTGTTTTGGTTGTTCTTGTGCAACAAGTTCATCCAATATGTTACCACATCAGTAGGTGGACAACATTTAAAAGAGAAATGAGCTGACATTAATTAAGGCAAACACTCCGGGTAAACCTTTACATGTGTGCGTTAATATTTAAAAAAAGACTACTTGCTCATCGTGTCATCAGTGAGGATATTCATATTCTGTTATATCATTGGTGCTTCACTCACTTTCATGTCCAGCATATTAATAGCTGGGTTTCAATAGATAATATTAAGACATTATAAGCTTAGTGTCTTTATGATCATACAGACTTAGCTATACTTTAACTCCACACTCAAATCAATGTTTTTTTAGAAAACAGGTGCCACCACTCCAGATTCTTCTCAACAAAATTTGCATCTGTTGTACTCTTCCTTGGCATGAAACCATACTGTTGCTTAGAGATGGCCACCTCTTCCCTCAGCCTAGCTTCCCTGACTCTTTCCAATAACTTCATGGTGTCACTCTTCAACATTATTCCTCTTTAGTTACTGCGTGTCTGCACTTCTCCATTATTCTTAAAAATCGGTAACAGAACACTGCTTCTCCATTCCTCAAAAATCCTCTCACCTTCCAAAATCCTGTTAAACAATTTAGCCTGAACCTCCTCTGCCATCTCTCCTAAACATCTCCACACTTCTACTGGGATATCATCTGGTCTAACCGCCTTTCCACTCTTCATCCATTTAATAGCTGCTCTCACTTCCACCTTACTAATCCTATCTACTTCCTGTTCCACCATGTCCACATTCATCAGCTGCTCAAAATACCTCCTCAACACACACTCCTCACTAGCCAACACATTTGAAACATTTATCTCTCTAACTTGCAGTATATACTTCCCAGCTTTGTCTCTTTCCCTGGCCAGCCGGTACAAATCATTTTCTCCCTCCCTCCTGCCCAACTTCTCATACAGCTCCTCATACGCCTTTTCCTTAGCTTTTGCCAGCTCCGTCTTCACCTGTTGCCTCATCCCCTTATACTCCTGCCTACTTTTCTCATCTCTCTGCCGTTCCCAATGTTTCGCCAACCTCTTTATCCTTATACTTTCCTGCACTTCATTCCACCCTCAGGTATCTTTGTCTTCTTTTCCCTCTCCAGATGTCTCACCCAGTACCTTCTTAGCTGTCTTCCTTATCTCTTCTGCAGCTCTTCACCACCACCGAAGCCCTGTCTGACCTGCTCCCTGAATCTCACCCTACAGTCTTCTTTCTTCAACTTCCATCTTATTCTCTTTTCTGTCCTCTCCCTCTTCTTCCTAATCTCCAAAGCCGTCCTACAGACCACCATCTGATACTGTTTATCTACACTAATCCCTGCCGCCACCTTACAGTCTCCGAATCTCTTTTAGGTTACATCTCCTGCAGAAAATATAGTTTACCTGTGTTCAACTCCTTCTACTCTTATAAGTCACCCTATGCTCTTTCATTGTTTTTAAAATATTTGTTCACCACTGCCAGCTCCATCCTTTTAGTGAAATCTACTATTATCTGCCCTTCCACATTCTCCTTAAAGCCATACCTACCCATCACCTCCTCATCACCTATGTTCCCTTCACCAACATGACCATTTAAGTCATAAATTAACCAAGTTATATTTCACGCCAAGATACACTCTCCACCAATCTAACCCACTCCAGAATCTTTCCTTTTCCTCCATCTTACAACCTACTTGTGGCGCATAAGCACTATTTACCATCACACCCTCAACTTCCAGCCTCACGTTCATCACCCTATCAGAAACTCTCTTCACCTCCACCACACTCTCAATGTACTTTTCCTTCAGGATTACACCTACACCATTTCTCTTTCCGGCTACACACTGATAAAACAGTTTGATAAAACAGTTTAAATCCACCTCTAATGTTCCTGGTCTTAATCCCTTGTCACCTGGTCTCCTGAACACAGAAAATATCCACCTTTCTACACTTTCTAACTCTCTCACATTACCAGTCATAGTACCAAGATTTAAAGTACCCACCCTAACCTCCACTCTCCTACAGTTCTCCGTCCGGCTTGTTCAACCCTAATGGCTGGGTTTACAGACAGTATTCAGAATTTTTCAGTCTTTGTTATAGTGCATTCATTCAATAGTCAATAAAGATAATTTGTCCTCTCATAAATGTGCACACAGCACCCTATATTGACAGAAAAACACAGAATTGTTAAAAAAAAACTGAAATATCACATGGGGAGAACTTACAATCTCAGCACATAGATTTGGAGATTTTCTCCGGTTCTGACAGGTTAGAAGGTAAATGTTGGTAAACAGAATAGAATAGAATAGATAGAATAGAATAGAATATAATAATATATTGTGTATATATGTGATTACATCATTCATTCATTCATCATCTTACCCGCTTATTCTGTAATTCACAGTGGTCTGCTGGCACACATAGGGCGAGAGGCAGGGGTACACCCTGGACAGTTCCCCAGCCCATGTCAGGGCAACACATAGACAAACAACCACTCACACGGACAATTTAGAAATCACCAATTGACTTAATCTGCATGTTTTTGGACACACTGAATTTTCCTCTACGGTTTGGCAATCGTTTTCGGTTTGTTCATATAAACATGTGACTTCACATATCCCCATATAAAAGTCAGAAATAGTCTTTTAATAGAATGGTATTCTAGTTAAAAAAAGGTAACAAAAATTTTTAGGAACAGTGCTGAAAATCTTCAAACAAAATAATCCAGAGCAGTTTTACTACAATTTGCGTATTATGACTTCATGTATGGACAACAACCACCTTAAAACCACATGTTTTTACATGTTTGTTTTTAATGCATAAATTAACACAAAGTAAGGCATATGCTGATTGGTAGCATCTGCTAAATTAATAAATATTACTTTAACCCTGGCGGGTAAATGATCAGAGCCCCAGGTCCTTGTGCCCCAGCCTAGCCACAGGATAGGTATTAGTAAACTAGTACTGTAGATAAATCTATATAAATTTTTAAACAACCACAGACTAAAAAGCTTTAGTTCTTGAGCATGGCCTAGTTGAACAGAACGAGATTGAAGTGTAAATATGTAATGTGGGGCATTATTTGTTAATATGATAGTGTATTAATTAGAGTAGAACAATTATTTTTTCTGTAATGTCTCACAGTAATGTGGCAGCCCTAGAAACAATTTTTACAAGATGTGGTGGTTTCATTCATTCATTCATTCATACAGCTGCATTTAAGAAGATTGAAATACTGGTACAAATACAATCACAAAATACAGTGCAACAAGCACCAAAAATTGTGGTATTGCAACATGGACTTTGTGTGTGTGTGTGTGTGTGTGTGTGTGTGTGTGTGTGTGTGTGTGTGTGTGTGTGTGTGTGTGTGTGT
>JAOTRA010061003.1:0-15000 GCA_026260255.1 Pseudolaguvia tuberculata | reverse complement strand
TTCATGCACAACTGAACTTCCATCAATCAGATCATTTATTTACCAAATAAGAACAAATGAATAAACATAATAAACTATGTAATACTATGTTTCATTAGTAAGCATATCCAGTACATATAGTTACTCAATGTGTTAATAATTGCTTTATTAACAAATATACCTACTTTAGTTCACTAGTACATAACATTTAATGTAATGTGTTTGTGAGCTCATAATGTAGGAACATTCATTCATTCATTCATTCATTCATTCATTCATTCATTCATTCATTTTCTTACCTGCCTTCTGTAATTCGGTGTCACTGGGGTTTGCTGGAGCCTATCCCAGCACACATAGGGTGAGAGGCACGGATACACCCAGGGTAGGTCGCCAGTCCATCGCATGGCACACAGACAAAGAAC
The DNA here is from genome assembly GCA_026260255.1 of Pseudolaguvia tuberculata. Lineage (NCBI taxonomy): Eukaryota > Metazoa > Chordata > Actinopteri > Siluriformes > Sisoridae > Pseudolaguvia > Pseudolaguvia tuberculata. Next base: position 14,599 of record JAOTRA010061003.1, on the reverse strand, counting down.
CACTCACACACACAAACACACTCCTATGGGCAATTTAGAATGACCAATCAACCTAATGTATATGTTTTTGGACTGTGGGAGGAAACCAGAGTACCCTATGGAAACCCATGCAAGTGCGGGGAGAACATGCAAACTCTGCACAGAAACGTCCCCGACCTGGGAATCGATCTCAGGATCTCCTTGTTGTGAGGCGACCGTGCTATCCACTATGTCACCGCGCCGCTCCAAATGTAGGAACAATGCTTTATAAATAATTAGTTACCCATTCAACAGGCCATACATTTGGCACCTGTGCCTCCACAGGAGACTTACTTACTTACTCGTATTAATGCAAACATTATGAATACCTCTTTGTATACCTTTACAGATATATTTCTCTAGATGAAAATGGCTGTAACAGTTTTGCTCTCAAGCCTTGACTATGACACAATACTGACCACTTTTGGGACGAACTGATATACTGGTTGCCACCCAGACTTTTTAGCTAGGTATGTTTGCACATACTAGGAATTTGTTTTGGTGATTAGTGTCTTATCTTACTAATATTAACGTGAAAGGAGAAGAAGAAGAAGAAGAAGAAGAAGAAGATGGGAAATACCCACATCTACATGTCAAAATGACGCCATTGTTAATGGTTATTATATGAGTAAGACAAAATCAGAAATAGGACCATCAAAGAGCCCATAGAGATATAATGGCCAGACAATGTAATACTTACACAACCGACTTTGTGAAATCACTGCTAATTATTTATGCATATAGGCAATAATATGGCTTAAACACGTATCAGAAACAATATAAATGATACATTTTACACCTTTGCTATAGAGTCGTTAGCTGAATTAAAAACCTATAAAATAGAATATAAACATAAAAGCTTCCTGTCACCTATATGGGCTATATAAAGCAAATGGCAGCGGTTATACGTAAACATAATGAGGTAGAATCTTGTTAAAGATTAAAGATATTGTTAAAGATGTTAAAAATGTATCTGTTGGAAACAGAGCTCAGCTTTAGTGAATCACTAGGTAAAAGCTGAACCTGGATCCCTTAGTGATTTATATTAACTGTCTGCACCATAACAGACCCTTTTTACTCCTTTAATTCTATCCCTTAAATAATAAGTATAAGTGGTGACAGTGAGGCTTTAGCTAGTTGGTGAACTGATAACAAAAATGTATAAATAAACTATGAATAAAAATGACCACAAATGTTATTTATGGTTAAAATTAGGACAGTCAACTGCTTCATTAGCTACTTAACTTATGCAAAATGAGTTTTAACTACTGATGTGACACCTACAAATTTTTTATTTCCTAATTCGGGATCACAGGGGTCTGCTGGCACCTATTCCAGCGCATATAGGGCGACAGGTGGGGGTACACCCTGGACGGGTCACCAATCCATCTCAGGGCAACACATAGACAAACAACCATTCACACACACATTCACTCCTATGGACAATTTAAACCTTCTTGTTTTGAGGCGACTGTGCTATCCACTACGCCACTGCCCGACCACTGATGGTATGTGTTCTGCAGTGTTTTATCAACCTAGTTCTTTGGATTTTTTTTTACAAATGAGATGGACATGCTTTTCAGGATCTTCTCTGCTGACCGCACCCCCTGACAGTTGTCTGTGATCTTAACCTTTCCACTGACAAGATGATTCCTAGATGCATTCTCCTTTTTATAGATTTCTTCACCTTTTCAATTAACAATTCTCCACACACAAGGGAGGAAAGGTAGGTTCCAGATTTGAACTTCACTTGTCATTACTTCCACACCATTGATCAAGGCCTGTTATCGTTTGCTTTTTGACTTGTGGTTAAATTCAGTTACCTTCAGACTTCATGTGTCAAAATGTCCACTCTTTCTCTGTAGCTTATTAACAGCATTATTATCTGATGCTGATACTGATTAATGCCTTCACTCATGCACCTCCATTGTTCTCTGTCTTTCAAACCAAGGAAGACAACTTCTTCTGCTATGTGGCTGTTGTTATATTTGGGATTGTGACACACTTTGTTTGTGAACTAACAAACCAGAATTGATCTATTAATTAATAGCCAATCGACGTAATCGGAGCACCCGGAGGAAAACCACACAAGCGTGTGGAGAACATGCAAACTCCGCACAGAAAGATCCCAGCCTGGAATTCGAACCCCGGACCATCTTGTTGTGAGGAGACTGTGCTATCCAATACGCCACCATTATATCGTTAATTTATTCTTCTATAACCACTTATTTATTAATCTGTGGTCACACGAGTCTGCTCAAACCTATTCCAGCTCTCTGAAGGGCGAAAGGCCGGAATCTATGCATGTTGGCTGTCTATCACAACGCCACGCACACACACACACACACACACACACACACACACACACACACACACACACACACCTATGAGCAATTTAGAATCACGAATTAACCTAAGGTGCATATTTTTTAACTGTATGAGGAAACCAGAGTATCATTTGGAGAACATGCACAGAACTCTACACAGGAAAACCCGTTCTGACTTTTACAGATTTTAATTATTGGAATTAACAGAACTTCCATTTTTGCTTTAGTTGTTATAGAATAAAACAATTATTAGCAGCATAATTAAATGTTTTACCAAATATAATTTTGTGACAGGATTTCATGCCTTAGGGCAAATGCGGGAACTGAAGCCTAAAGAAACATTGTGCAATTGAATTTTATGAAAAAAGGCAGGATTATCATATTAGAAAATCACCAAATGTCAAAAACTGTTGGATAACGCATTTTCAGGCAGATAAATAACACTTTTAAATGTAATTAATGGTATCAAGTTCATTTAAGCTCTATTTGTCATTGTGTTTGACCTTTCAGAAAACATTTATGAGGTACATCAAAGCCTTGCCTTTCTAGCAGATGACCTTTAGTGTTCTTGCACGGTGTGGAACATTTCACCCCAATTCACCTTATAAATCAAGCCAATTTTAAAGTCAGGGGATATTTTCTGCTTTCGTGTTACATCATTCTACCACTTTTCAGATTGCTGGAACCCTTACAGAATCCCAGTATGAGATCCTAGCTTATAAACCTGTGACATTAGGGATTTGTCACCAAAGATGGCTGTCACACATATAGCCCAGCTACAGCACTGCCTTTGGATGGCTGGTCTTTTTCGTGAAAATTGGTGGTAGAAAAATGTATTCCCTGGCAGGGTTAAATGTTTTATTCGAATTGTTTGAAAGACTTGCTTTGTATAGGAGCAGCTCTGACAGAAATTTAATCTACTATTCTATTTCATTACAGATTCTGTAGTAACATCTTGGAATTGTAATGCGGATGCTACCAGAAATACTGTCAGTATTGATATGATAAGATTTATTTAGCATTTATGAAAAGAATGCCCATGCATTTATAGCTATAATAGGCCTTGAAGAAAGATTAATACAATATTTATTCAACTAAAATCAAAACAAACTTGATTAAAAGTAAAATTACACAATTAGAAGTACACAAAAAGTTTTCAATTATAGTAACGTGAATAAATGTCATTTATTCATTTCTTACTCATAGGGCCAGCAATGACAGCTTAGTGCTGCTGGGAATCAAACCCGATCTTCCAATTAGCAGTGCAACACCTTATCCACTGCACTACCACTATATATCTGAATATGTTAGAAAGATTAAGCCTTAGATAGGACTAAACTATCAGCATGAATTTTTGTCTACTAGGACTAAGTGAAGCACTAACATATGCTGCTTAACAGAAGGGTTTCACTTCCCTCATCTCTCAACAGGGCAGAACATCCTTCAAATAAAATGACACAGTTGTCCTCTTGAGATGGCTCATGGACAAATTTTAGTTCTAACTCATGTCTGACTTCAGGATGCTTGAAAACACCTTGTGTTTTATCGATTTCAGTCACCAACTGAACAAACAATAAAAAGAAAGAAGGATTTTCTGATATGAATTTATCATCAGCGAGGGGTTGAGTATGCAGAATTTGTACTCAAGTAAGACTAAAAGTAACAATCTTAATAGTTTCTTAAGTTAGACAAAAACTTAGATGAAAAAAGTACTCAGATCATTAGTTACTAGTTACTTCTGAAGTGATTGACACAAAGCAAAAACCCTGAATTTCTCAATCAGCTGACACATCCATCACTAGCAGCAGTAGCAGGTCCCATGAGGGAGTCATGGAATTGGAAAGACGGTTCCCCTCTGACCACTTCGCCTCCTTCAGGTAGACCTCCTCCACATAGACCTTGTCCACAGTACTATGGGTCTCTGCGGGTGCCAATGGTCATATATCTGAAGGCTTGGGAAAGCCTGACCAGTGTCGCCCGGTAGCTCCTTAGTTCCATTCCATGACAAAGACAAGAAATCTGTGATCTTGCGTTGCGTCTCTTCTCAGAAAGGATGAAATCGAGTCAGTCGAGTCATAAAAGAGTGTGAAACAGGCCTATCCTGGATCTTTGGAGGCTAAATCAAGTTCTTTAAAGGTTCAGAATGCTAAATTTCAGATGCATGCTGAAATAGACCTGAAGGCCAAGCACAAGCAGATCTGTTCGCCTTGTGATTTTCCCTAAATAGGATCCACCTTGCCATGGACGCACTGGTACACAGCTGGCATGATGGATGTACACTGTCGCTCCAAGTTCTGTGCAAGGTCAGGAGAGTGCAGTTGCTGCTAAAGGCCAAAAAAACCTGGTTCTTCAAGTTGATCTCCTTTTTCCAGGCAGGTTTTTTCACCCTCCACATTAAAGTGTATGTGGCTAACAATTCACCATTATATGTTTGGATGCAGATTGGAGCTCAGAGCTTCACATGCACTGACTAGCTCTTTGTCTGCTCCTAATATAATGTCTCCCTTGGTTACCGGTGCAGTGTTCCCCATAAGTATATTTATAAAAGGTGCCGCCAGGTCTGGGTATTTCCTTTCAGTCATAGCTTTAAATCAATGTTTAAAGTTGTTGAAAAGATATTAGTGTTTAGGCTTTAGTCACCTATGTTACCCCCCTCTTGCAGGCAGAGATGATGTGCTCTTACCTTCAGCAGACCTCCGACATGATCCGGTGCAGTGGTGTGTTGCATAGGACCCATGGTGTTGTTACTCTACATATCAAAGTGAATGATTGGATCCTCAGGTCAGTGCGATGTTTCGGGACCGGTCTATTGCACATATCCCTGTGACCTATTATGTAAATTCTGCTCGACCAATTTCATTGGCCTTTTAAAAATACATCAGAGGTACGTTGGCTCCCAAAACATTACCTCTAGTGTCCTAATGTGACACAATGTCTCAGTTCTCCCCAACAGAGAATGAGGTTACCCTATATAGCAGAGACGTTCATAAAAGTTTAGTTATTAGTGCTAATTTTACCCTCATTATAAATTAAATGTAAATCATATGTACATCCTGGAAAACAAGTTTTATAAAAAAGTTGGCAGGTTTAGTTTCCTTTTTTACTTTCATGGAGATAATGTACACATTGGGTGCCATGGGAGTATACAAGGTCCACTTTATCCAGAAAGAAACACTGTACAGTAGAGGTCCTACTGCAGTACAAAATCCTTGCCAAAACCTCCAAATCAGTTGAGTGAACACAGTAAAAAACATTGATTGGTTGGAGCATTTGTGCTCAGTCAATTGTAAGCTAAAATGGAGAATGTTCTTAACTGGCTAAATCAGTCACCTGAAATGAACCCAAAAAGTGTAACCTAGTAAAAAGGCTACATTTGATAGATGTAGCCAGTTGCCATTTTTTTTATTATATAGAAAAAAATATTTAGTTTTCACTAATATGTCAAATTTAGAATTACAGATTTGCCTGGAATGTCTATAAACTGCAGCAAACAGAATGTCTTTAAAATAATGGCAAAGTGAAATTCTTTCTTTACATGTACTATCTTATTGCCCTGTGATGGACTGGCGACCTGTCCAGCGTGTGCCTCCACCTCTCGCCCTATGTGCGCTCGGATAGGTACCAGCAGACCCCCATGACCCCGAATTAGGGAATGAGCGGGAAAGAAGATGAATGAATGTACTGTTTTAAGTAGTTCGGAAAGCAGGGTCAGCATTGATGCAGTGTTCCTGGAGCAGGGAGAGTTAAGGGTCTTGCTCGAGGACCCATAAGTGGCAGGCCTGAACTCAGGCCTTCCTGGTTTTTCGAGCAACGACTTAGAACCATCAGTACCCTCACTTAAACTAAAAGAGCTCCAACACCAAAATCCAGAGTTCCATGCCATGATGACATGAACTAAACCCTGACTGCATCTCAAACCTCCTCACCTAGCGATATTATTCCTTCGGCTGCTCCCTTTAGGTGGCGCCACAGCAGATCACCATGATCTGCACGTTCGACTTGTCAGAATAGCACGGTTGCTATTTACATTCGATGCCCTTACGCAACCCTCTCATTTATCCAGGCTTGGGACTGGCACTATAGTTACAGTTACAGATTTTAGCAGACGCTCTTTTCCAGAGCGACGTACAATCAGGGCTTAAAGTTATAACCTAGAACATTTTACAATTGATACAGATACAATCCCAAACAGTGGAACAACCATAAACAGAGCAAGACGGTATTTTTATTTATTTATTTATTTATTTATTTATTTATTTTTATACATAAAGTGCGTTTGTGTGAAGGGCAATTGTTAAAGGTATTTCGAGAATATGTTTGTCTTCAGATGTCTCTTGAAGACAGCCAGTGACTCTGTTGTTCTGACATTGATGGGAAGTTCAATCCACCATCTGGGTGCCAAAACAGAGAAGAGTCTGTTTGGACTCAGGACTGCAGCGAATGTTTTTGGACAGTGAAAGGAACATGCAAACTCCGCACCGAAAGATCCCCCACCTGGGAATCGAACCCGGGACCTTCTTTGTTGTGAGGCGACTGTGCTATCCACTACGCCACCACGCTAAATGGAGAAATAGGCAAAGCTATGCTGAAAAGATTTTTTTTTAAGGCTAGGAGTAAAGAAATAGATGCATCATCTAATATGATAAAACATGTATAGATATAATGTCCAAAATCTTTTTAGATGACAAGTTTGTTAGCAATGAGCAGCATTAACATATAGATGAAAATTTTGGATCAGATGAGTTGAATATGGGTAGAAGCTAAAGAGCCGCTTCATCAAGAATTTTTACAGCTCTGAAAAAAATGTAACAAAGAATATATCTCCAGTTGAAATTTATTACAAAATAAATTATCATAATTATTCAAGAACAGTGGGTAGGTTCATTTTTTTGCTAAGATAAAATGTCACAAACTATTTTTATAGTAATAACAGCATTTGGGTTTATAAAAGATTGATGAATCATGAGTTTCTCCAGTGCATGCTTTTCTGCACATTAATGATCAGTGTCACTGCATTAACCTCCAATGCAAACATTCTAATATATAAGTTTATGTTCATTTAAGCTGACTCACTGATTTTACACAAGTTTATCATTTGTTTAATTAAGTGCGTAAATTTGGTGTAGAGATCTTTGCGCTCCACAGCTTTTCAAGGGCATTCGGAATAATTCCTATTTCTAATCTTTAAAGACAAAAACACAAATGTACTCTCTATTAAACTCTCGACACATTTGTTAACGCCATGGCGGTGTTAAGACTATTTTTATGGTGATTACACACTCGGTAACCTAATATACTTTTGCACTGTGGGAAGAAACCAAAAAGACAGCGGTGCAATTGCCAGCATCACCAAGCTACCGCTACCACTACTTGGTCCCTAAGCAAGGCCCTTAAACCCCAATTATTCAGTTGTATAAAAGAAATAAATGTAAGCCTATGTCTGCCAAATGTTTTAAATTAATTAATGAAGTCATCTTCTAACCCATTTATTACCTAAATAGGAATCCCAGGTCAGTTTGTTTAAATTATTCATGAGTTTCATTATGCGAGTGTGTGGCCCTGTGTATGACCAGTCCAGGGTGTACCCCTGCCTTTTGCCCTGTGTGCACTGGCAAGCCTAATCAACCTAATGTACATGTTTTTGATTTGGAAATTGGAGCACCTGGAGAAAACCCCCTCAAACATGGGGAGAACATGCAAACACCACACAGTAAGAACGACCCATTGCCCAGGATTCGAATCCAGAACCTTCTTGTTATGAGGCAACAGTTCTAACTACTACCGCCTGATGCTATCTCTATTCATTTTACTTATAACACAGAAAAAAAATCATTAAACGATTCCCACAATCTCAGAAAGCTTTGAATAAAACTTTTGTTTCTTTCATTAGAGTTTTCCGTAAATTATAACTAAAAATAGAACTAAAAACAGTATGTTACCCCGTTATCAATGCTCAGTCTTCTCTCTGACACACTTATACACAAGCTGTCGGTAATGGACGGATGCAAATACTAATAAAGCTTATGTTAAAAACACACTAACAACCAGTACAGGAATAAATAAAAATAGAAAATTATAACAGAAACAGCCAGAAACATCTGTGGTCTATATCTAGTACACTCAAGTGATAGGAAGAACAAACAAACAAACAAACAAACAAAGAAAAATAACAAAAAAAACCCCCACAAACGGGATAGGGTGGCTTAGTGGTTAAGTTGTTGGTCTAATACCAGAAAGACCTGGGTTCGGTTCCCAGCACCACCAGGCAACCACTGTGGGCCCCTGCGCAAGGCCCTAAACTCCCAATTGCACAGTTGTAAGTCACTCTAGATAAGAGCGTCTGCCAAATGCTGTAATTGTAATTGTAAACATTAAGAAAAGACATGATTTATATGACATATACAGAATAAAAGAATAACAGTTATATTTAGAGTAAATGAACATGGTTGCCCTCAGGTGGCCAGATGTTGTACAGTCTACTAACACAGACAGAATGAATCCAGGTGGAAAATTATTTTACTTACTGGAATACTGTATACTATGTGTCTATATAACAATAAAAGTTAGCTTTAATAAATCTTTCATGAAACTTTATGCAAAGTTCATGGCTTTTGTAAGGCACTTGGGCAATTAATTCCTAAAAAGTGCTAAAACTTTCAAATGATTGTACTGAGTAACACTTGTTTTACACTCAGATAAGAGAAAACTGCAAATTTCGATGGCACGTTTAATCAATTATTTTTATTTGCAAATACATTACAGTTACAAGCCTCTCTCTCTCTCTCTCTCTCTCTCTCTCTCTCTCTCTCTCTCTCTCTCAAGTGCTTTCTTGTTTTATCGACCATTCGTTTTTCTCCAACAATTATTTCTATGCAGTAGGCCTGTAGTTTTTTTTCCCTGATTCCCAAAGGAGGACATCCTTATTAAAATGTATATAATATATTGATTTTGGGAAAAGGGCCACCAACTGCAATCTGAATCGAGAGAGAGAGAGAGAGAGAGAGAGAGAGAGAGAGAGAGAGAGAGAGAGAGAGAGAGAGAGAAAGAAAGAGAAACATATCTGACACAAGAAGGTCAAAGGGAAAATCCTATATGACCAGTGTTTCTTCTTTTTGGGGAAAATGTATGCATGGTTGCTGTGAGTAGAAATCCTATGAGTGTCTCAAGTTTAATTGTACAAGAGCATATTAAATGTTTTAGTGATTATAGTGAGGATTGAATATAATCATCAAACATAGACTGGATCCAGTGTGTATTCCGACGTATTTTTTTTACTGTCACCATCATTATTGTAAAGCCTTACTTTATGGATGTTCAACTATGTATCTAAAAAACAGCGAGAGTATACTAGAACTCGAAGACATGAACACATCTACTTTTAATCCACATTGGTTTTAAAATACTACTCCTTACCTATAAAGCATGGAAAATGGTAGTCTAATAGTTAAGGTGTTGGACTAAAACCAGAAAGACCGGGGTTCGATTCCCACCTCTACCAAGCAACCACTGTGGACACTTAAGCAAGACCCTTAACCCAAAATTGGTCAGTTGCTGTGACGAACTGCGTGGAGTCGGATCCATGGTGCAGGTACTATTTATTTATAATCGAAAGTAAACAAAACACGAGAACTGAGGAAACTGAAAATGAAGCACAACATAAAATCTACCAATTGGCGTCACAAGGAACAATAAGATCCACAGAATTGGTGTCAGCTTAGGCAATGTCTGTGAACAGCTCTCTTGCATGAACTCGTCGCGGCATCGGTCCGATCACAAATTTAATAACTCGCGACGCGCCTATCACTTATCGCATTTGGTTTCCAGGACGACGATGCTATGAAAGGGGGCGTGGCCTAGTCGGCTTCCTTACAGTTGCAATGGACTGGCGACCTGTCCAGGGTATACCCCTGCCTCTTGCCCTATGTTATGCTGGGAAAGGCGCAGCAAACCTTTGTGACCCAGAATTTGGGAATAAGCGGGTATGATGAATGAATGAACTGCTAGTGTTTTACTACGATCCACCATGGCTACTTCGATCAAAAGATGCAGGCTGGCTGTTAGTAGCACACATCAATTAAACATATTTTTCCTACAAAGCCCTAAAAGGAGCAAATCTGGGTGACTTATAGATGTTGAGTATTATGATGATGCTGCCTTCTCTGCACACTCTGATTGTTCCCCTATACGTAAAGGAACCAGACACTCTCACCTTCAACAGACCTAATCACTCAGATCTGATGACGGTGAAAGTGTCCGGTGGTTTTACGTATCATGGATCTCTCATGTCTCATGTGTTTCAATATTTAGTCATGCTAAATGTTATGACTTGTCTGGCCGTTCCTGGTGTCCCGTCTCTGGTTGATGGTCATCGCATGACTACAGTTGCTTACCCACAATTCTTTAACATCCAAATCTGGTTTCTCTCAAGGTTTCTTCCTATTACCATCGTTTCCACTGTAGTCTTGGCTTGCTAATCCTAAACAAACTGATTTCTATTCACTCACATTTCATCATTATTATCTTTGATTATGTAAAGCTGCTTTATTAATATAAAAAAGAGCAATACGGTGAAAAAGCTGTTTACACAACAATGAACGAAGGGTTATTAATTATTTATACTTTTATAAAACATAATTCCTCTGCTTGTCAAGTTACTGAAAATGATTAAAACTTAAATTTTTTATATTATATAATGCTGTAATAAATAAATTAATCATTAAACATGTCGCAAATGTGTAACAAGCCTTCTTATTAAACTTAAATTAAATTGTCATCATTTCATGCTCAAGTCTCAAAAGACTACTGCTGGGAGTCATTTAAAAAAAGACGACAGGCAGGCTCTGTGTGATGTCTTAAAAGCAACAAGAAAGAAATAATTAAAAAGCAAATGGAATTTGCCTTCAGGATAGATTCTTATTTTAGTCATTAGCTCTTATGTCTGGACAAGAACTGGGGCAGTGGTGGTTCAATTGCAAAATCCTTATCATTTCCTGCTTCCAACATTCTATGATGTGACAAATAAAAAATGTATATTCATTCATTCATTCATTCATTCATTCATTCATTCATTCATTCATTCATTCATTCAATCATCTTCTTACCTACTTATTCCCTAATTTGGGGTCACAGGGGTCAGCGCACATAATGCAAGAGGCGGGGGTACACCTTGAACAGGTCGCTAGTCCATCGCAGGGCCACGTGTATAATAATGTGTAAATATATATTTTATTGATCAGAGGATTATTGAATATCCAGTGGAAAGAAAAACTGTTATTATTAACCACAACTCATTCTAGTCATCAACATATGAGACAACATATGAGACATTATCCAGTCTTGTTGTGAGCAAGAGAGTCAAAACACACTCTAGTGGTGAGCAAGTGAAGGTTATACTCCCTTTAACCTCTAACCTCCTTAGTGTATACACTCACAATACTACTAATTACAAACGTCTTGACTTAATTAATCTCTCAGTAGTGTGTAGTCAATAGTGTTATAAGTGTTAACACTTATTCATTTTGTTCTAATTGTAATAATGGGCAGTGGTGGCTCAAATGGTTAAGGTGCTAAGTTATTGAGAACTTTAACAACTTGTCTCTGACCCTGTGCTTTGACCCCAATGTGCCATGGTGAGATATGCGAAGAATAAAGATTGTGCATAATTAAGTATGTGACAATTAACATTGCAATGTTGATGTATAATTTGAGCTGCATAACCTGTGCTGTACCTTAAGTAGGGTGTTACTAGGTTATCTTTGTCTTGTTTGTTTCAACAATAAGGACCATTCTGTACACTTTGAATGTCAATCAAATGCAGCACATTTCATGAATAATTCATTATTTTAATGAGTACTAACAACACTATGGGCAGCACGGTGGCGTAGTGGATAACACGGTCGCCTCACAACAAGAAGGTCCCAGGTTCTACTCCCGGGCCGTGGATTGTAACGCCGCGGTGATCACAGAGAAAGAAGCCGGATCCATTTTGCAGTGAAGGGTGACGTTCAGGGACTTGTATTTGCATGACCACACTTACCCACACCTAACACACTCTTCTCACTCGTGCTGCCTGGGAAAGGTTCCAAACAATGTTTATGTCTTTGTGATATTGTCTTTGTGCTGCACTTGTCCTACGTCTGCACTGTACTTTTTGTCTGTATGTAGCACCAAGGTCCTGAAGAAACGTTGTCTCCTTTCACTGTTGTTACGCTTCACTCTTTTATTGCCACGACGGCTCTCAGTTCCGGTTTTTGCCATCACTATATCGCTTCTCGTGCCGCGCACCTGAGACGATTCAGTGGTTGATCTTTAAATAGTCTTTTGTCAGATGGTCGTATGTGCTTGTGTGTATTTATGTATGTATGCTCTTGGATGTTCTCGAGTTTGGATTATTGTACATTCTTTATGTCTGGATTCTTGTATATTCTTAATTTTTTTGTGTATGTGTATGTTCTTTTGATTCCTGTTTACTGGTTTTGGACTTATGGACTGTATTAAGATTTTGGTATTTGTCTTCAATAAATTATACCTTATCTTCCCACTCTTCGTCGGGGTTCGCTTCCTCTGCCTTGTGATTTTTGACAACTGTATACTGCTCTGTCCTATATGGTTGAAATGACAATAAAACTTTACAATTAAACTCTTTCATGTTCTTCCTCACATAAATTCTTCACTTCATTTCTATCATGAATCAAATTTCCACCACACTTCTTTGACATATTGCTTTTAGATTTGTTATGTTAACTTCAATGGGCTTTGTTCCATCTTCCATTTTTCCTTTGGGTGAGCACAGACCAGGAACCCACAATTGGGAAACAAACCAATAACTGGAATCGATACAAAAACATTTGGCCAAAACATGAACAATAGCCAATCACTTTTGGGGACAGTGGTGGCTCAAATGGTTAAGGTGCCGAGTTGTTGATCAGGAGACCAGGATGACCTGGGTTAAAGCCCCACCACCACCATGGTGGACCTGGGCTCAAGTTTACCACTGTTGGGTCCTTGAGCAAGGCCCTTAACCCTTCCTGCTTCAGGGGCGCTGTACTATTGCTGACCCTGTGCTCTGATCCCCAACTTACTAAGATGGGATATGCGAAGAAAAACTGTATAATCCTGTATGTGGCAAAAATAGAGTGTCTTGTAAAATGGACAATGCTGGGAATTGTGTGCTATGTAAGAGCATTAACAATGCTGTTAGGGTGCTTCCTACCAGAGCGTTCTTAAAATATAGAAAAAATTGTTCCCTGCAAGGGGATAAACGTATAACTCTAATAAGGAAACTGTGATAAAAATTGAAGAAAGGATTGAAAGCGAAGTCTCTCTTTCTCCCTTTCATTTGCCTCCCTGTAGGCCTGTGCAACCATTTCCATCTTACATAATTTTACACAAGGGGAAAATTAAATAAACAATCGTATGGTCATAATATACGTTTCTGTGGTATAGGGATTATGTGGGTGTTACATTAAATATTAACAAGCTCACAATGCTTAGTGTGTGAGACATTAACCAAATATACATAGCACGCTTACCTTTCTGACATTTTCCCTGTAGTTTGGATTAATTTACAGATGTTTATTTTGCCACAGTCTAAACACAGACATGTTTTGGCCTTCACTAAATTTGAACTCCCAAACAACCAGACCACAGCACAGAAATTTAGCCAGTAAGCTTTTAACAATTAAGCTGCTTTTAAATGATAAGCATTTTTGCAATTCCCTTATGCATGGCTGGGTACATGCTGCCACTTTGCTCTCCACTGGATTTAGGCAGTACTACTTCATCGGCACATTTTTAGTGCTGATTAAAAAGTTGAGGACCATTCATTCACCAGACTCTGATTATTTGCATGCTGACACGCTGCCAGGCTGCCCTAATGTCAGTAAACAGATTAAATGTACTTAACAGTTAAGGACAAAGTGAAACAGCGAGAAACTGTTACTTCACCATGGGTGCACCATGCCATCATTTTTCAACACATGGGCAAAAGACAAGACATGAATTATTGAAATTAAATTCAATATTGGCAACCAAATAGGTCCTGGGTTCGATTCCCAGGCCGGGGATCTTTCTGTGCGGAGTTTGCATGTTCTCCTCCTGCTTGCATAGGTTTTCTCCGGGTACTCCGGTTTCCTCCCACCGTCCAAGAACATGTACATTAAGTTGGTTAATTAGTCAAAGTTGTCCATAGGAGTGAATGTGTGTGTGTGTGTGTGTGTGTGTGTGTGTGTGTGTGTGTGTGTGTGTGTGTGTGT
>JAOTRA010060996.1:0-16052 GCA_026260255.1 Pseudolaguvia tuberculata | reverse complement strand
ACACACACACACACACACACACACACACACACACACACACACACACACACACACACACACACACACACACAGAGTACAGCAAAATCGCCCTAACATAATATTATTGCGCATCCATCCAACGCGCACTAACGCAGAGATGACGTAAAGATTACCGGATGAAGATAATCTGATCGCGCTGCACGATCCTCAGGCCGATCAGATTAAATAACAGATAATGAGAGAGAAGATGGATATTTATTAACCGCTTATAACAGATCACTGAAGCAGAATGACACGATCAAGTGTGTCCATAGTAACCTGTGTAACAGCAAGGCTTTAGGGAATCCCACCTCAACATAACGGGAAACACACACACACACACACACACACACACACACACACACACACACACACACACACACACACACGCGCGCGCGCGCGCGCATAGATAGATGATTACATCTCCAACACTTGTTGTATCACGCAGTATATACATCCATCACATCCTTCATTCATCATTTAGCATCCTGATCTCATAAACATGCATGCAGGGGAGTTGATCAATGATTTACCGCGATCATACCGTAGTTTAGTGCGTCCTGTTATGAGTGTAAGCCCCTAATCACGTCTTCTTCACTCCTCCTGATTCGCGCCAAGACACCGACTACAGCCGACCAGCGAGTCCCTTTAAAAACTAGAAAGAGGGAATGAATCAAACAAACCCCTGAAGCGGGGACTCTGGAGGACAGGAGGAGGAGGAGGAGGAAGAGGAGGAGAGGTGAGCGCTAAATGGAATGTGATACCGGGATGACAAGAAGAGAACAGTATAGTGTAGAGACATCTGCGACCTCTTGCGCTAGACCCAGTTATTGCGGCACGGCTAAAGGGGCGGTGCGATAAGCACTGCGTCACTATGACGAATTAAACCAGAGTCTGCACTCCGTGACCTTGAGGTATAAATATCTACTGTCGGACGCATGGCTTCAATAGCGACCCATTTTGTAGACTTCCTCGCTAACAAGTGCACTAACAAGTGCGCAAAGATAGATTCTGGTAAAGCTACAGCTACTGTTCAGTTTCTGAGTCGGAATTCCTTATAAGAACGCATTTTTTTACAACATATATTTTCATTCATTCATCTTACCCGCTTATTCCCTAATTCGGGGTCACAGGAGTCTGCTGGAGCCTATCCCAGCGCACATAGGGTGAGAGGCAGGGGTACACACTGGACAGTACATGTTTTTGGACAGTGGTAAGAAACCGGAGTACCTGGAGAAAATCCATACAATCATGGGGACAACATATATTTTGGTTTATTTAATATATATTTAATAGTTATATTAACATATACAAACATATATAAACATACACAAACAATTTACATACTAATTGGCTGAACATTTGTGGACACCTGATCATCAAACTCCTCATATAAAATTAGCTGTGGGGGATTTGTGTTTATTCAGCTACAGAAATAGTTGTGAGGAGGCCTAGTGTGAATTAAGGTGTTTAGTGGTTTAATCAGTGATTTCTACACCATTTGCAAAGCTTGCTTTGTGCAGAGACAGTCATGCTCTGTGGCTTAGTGGTTAGCATGACCACCTCAGAACAAGGTCTTGGGTTCAATTCCCGAGCCAGGGATCTTTCTGTGTGGAGTTTGCATGTTCTCGCTTACGTCGGTTTCCTCCGGTTTCCTCCCACAGCCCAAAAACATGTACATTAGGTTGATTGGTGATTCTAGATTGCCCATAGCAGTAAATGTGTGTGTGTGTGTGTGGTTGTTCATCTATGTGTGCCCTGCAATGGACTGGTGACCTATGTGCGCTGGGATAGGCTCCAGCAAACCCCCATGACCCTGAATTAGGGTATAAGCGGGTGAGAAGATAAATAAATAAATGAATGAATGAATTAAAGCTCAATTGTTAGGACATACACAGGACAATAACAAATTCCAGTATGGAAAATATGCTGATTTTAAAACAACGCCTGAACTTGTTTCAGGGAAACATTAAAACAAAAGACATTTAAATACTTCAAATAAAGTGTGTGACTTTCAGGTGTCCATAAACATCTGGCTCTAGTGTAGCACAGACATGATTTAAATAAAAAAGTAGTCATTGATCACAAAACACACTGGCTACATAAACACTTCAGTGGACTTAACTGGTTCCAGTTTAAGTTAGAGGATTAAAGTACACAGTACTGCCGTTTGCTTCAGGAGACCGAGAGGTGAAGTGGAAGGAGTTTGTTCAGCATACATGTGTGAAAAGCTGATTCAGCCTAACAGCAGCTCAGCCATAGCAACCACCATACAGTGGAAAACATGGCAGCTTATAGACTACAGAGAAATATGTATGTGTCTTTAATTACATAAATAGTTCTTTAAAAATGTAATGTGTATGGCACAAGTGAAAAGCACCATTAGCGTGATTTTGGCACCAGTGAGAAGTCAACATTCTCTCACCTATAGGTGTGTGTGTGTGTGTGTGATGTTAATTAAGGCTGAGTAGAGGTTGTTGGAGTTTCCGCCTGTAGACCCACTCTCTTAAGAGACTCTGTGTACTTCCTTTTTCCCAGATTCACTATATCCTCCACTTCCTCGGCCAGGTCCTGTCTCCCACTTTCAATTAAAGCGTCGATTAGAAATGGGACTGCTCCAGTTCCTGCCCTCTCCTGCCCTCGTGCCCAAAGGAAGAGCATCTCTAACACCATGACTCCTAGGTTATCTCTGGAAAACACGCCAAACACAACAAGATCAATGTTGTCCTAGCCTTCTGCCATAGGCCTGAATGAGCCCAGCTAGAATGGTCCTTTTTTATAATTCTGAATTAGACAAGAGCATGTTATTAATGGCGTGATATATAATATGCAAAAGTTTAAGCATTCATAAAACATTTTTTAAAATGAAAAGCATTGAAAGACAAAAACAAACATCAACTAGCGATGGGTAATCATTACAATACCAGTTCCAGCACACATAGAGCGAAAGTCACCAGTCCAAGCACAGGGAGAACAAGCAAACTTGCTGAAGTTGTTATTCGAATGAACTTCACTGTAAGATGCTGTTTTCCTACTAATGCCTTATACAGTGGCTCATATTACTAATGGGCTTACTAAAATGTTTAACATAGTAAACCTACAATTATTGATGTGGGGGGATTTTATGTGCATCTGAGATTTAAGCAGCTTATAAGAGTACTTATACAAAAATGTTAATAATGGCAAAGGTTTGTGAACATCTCACAATCACATCCATATGTGTTTACCTTCAAAATGTTCCACAAATTTAGAAGTAAGCAGTTGTCCAAGAAGTCTTTATAGCATTACTTTACAAAGTTACACATTGTAAAGCAGAGAAAAGCAGATCTAGATCTAATCTAAAATGGAGAGCAAATCTGGAATATAATTCTACAATCATATGTGTTTGTAATGGACTGGTATCCAAAGATTTTTTTTTGTAATACAATGTATGTTGCACAGACCAACATGTCTAAAATATTAGTCTATTTCCGCTTCTTTAGACAGCACTGAAAATCACACTTGTGGTGCTGCTGTGGATGCATAATCATAGTGAAATGTGCTTATATAATAGCGGTCATAATAGCAGTCTGTCATGTGTGATTTCTTATACCTTGTGCAACAGCAGTACTCTGCTACTTGGCTGATAAAACAGTAAGACAACTATCATGCACTGGAAAAGTGCACTTGTAAAAAATTCAAATGGATTACTCTGGACACAGAGAAGATTCTGGAGTATGAGAAAATAGGCAATGCATTCAGATTCAGTGTGTGTATTTGTACAGTCCCTTGTGGTGTTCCAAATGGCACAGAAAAGGTCTTAAATCCATTTATTTTTATCTATTTGCATATTTATATCTATTTTCAGGCGGAGCCATGGCATAGTGGTTAGCACGGTCGCTTCACAACAAGAAGGTCCTCCGGGTACTCTGGTTTCCTCCCACCGTCCAAAAACATGTACATTAGGTTGATTGGTGAGTCAAAAATTGCGCATAGGAGTGAATGTGTGTGTGAGTGGTTGTTCGTCTAGGTGTTACTGGCAAACTGTCCAGAGTGTACCCCTGCCTCTCGCCCTATGTGCACACCAGCAAAATGGTTCCCTTCACCATTAAAAGTTCAAGTTGTAAATGTAAAGAATTAGAAATATGATGCCAAGTATTTAGATTTTGATACATAAATAGCAAGAGAAGTTTAATTAATCCTATAAGCCATTAGTCACTGAATCATGATTAACAGCGCCATCTGGTGTCAAACAGGCTCTTTTGCTTTTATGGCTGTCCCTACAATGCATACCTGTGTTTGAATTGGATACGATCCAGCTCCTGATAGCTGATGCCTAGGTTCATGCCGATGTTGCGCCAGTCCTTGCTGATGCGTAATGAGATGGCCAGCAGGTTGGTCTCTGTCAGGTAACCGCTCTCAGGGTCACCCAGGTTGAGTGGAGGGTAATGCCGCTCTGCATACAAGCTGCCATCCTGGTCAACACCCTGTTTGAGTAGCAAAATGAG
The DNA here is from genome assembly GCA_026260255.1 of Pseudolaguvia tuberculata. Classification (NCBI taxonomy): domain Eukaryota; kingdom Metazoa; phylum Chordata; class Actinopteri; order Siluriformes; family Sisoridae; genus Pseudolaguvia; species Pseudolaguvia tuberculata. Next base: position 11,547 of record JAOTRA010060996.1, on the reverse strand, counting down.
TATGTGACTTTGTGAAAGCAGAATGCTAATTGTATTAGACCTGAGCAGAAAGTAACTAGGGTTTTTGGTGCTAAAACTTTATCCTAATCCATTTGAGGAAATAATAACCGCTATATATGTATTTACATCTGTGAGTCTTACAGGAAGTCTAAGGGGAAGCGTAGCCATCCATTGGCTGTCATGGCCTTTTCTTTTCCGAGCCACTTCCTCTGGTAGGTCACTGGGTACCTCACCCCTGTAGAACGATACCTAAGAAAATATACACATGCATGTGTACACTTGTTTTTGTATGTATTATTTATTATTCATTCATTCATCTTCAAGAGGCAAGTGTACACCCTGGATGGGTCACCAGTCCATCACAGGGTAACACATAGACAATCAATCATTCACACGCACATTCACTCCTATGGCCAATGTAGAATAACCAATTGACCTAATCTGCATGGGGTTTTTTTGGACTGTGGGAGGAAACCTGAGTACCCAGAGGAAACCCACGCAAGCGCGGGGAGCACATGCAATCTCTGCACTAAAAGATCAAACCCGGGGCCTTCTTGTTGTGAGGCGACCGTGCTATCCCCTACGCCACCACAAATTATTTATTGTGTGTTATGGAAAGACTGATGTGAAACCTTATCTTTGTCCAACAAACAAAAACAATGTGCGACAAGAAACATATTGCTCACCTGACCTCGGACAGTCCCTTCTTGTTGGTGTGTCGGACACACGTATACCTCTTTGATGTTCTTCAGATGAGAGTAGAAGGTGAAGGCTAGTCTGCCCTCTCTGCAATCTGGTCGATCTGACAGAAACATAATGTTTTAATGTTTTCAAACAAACATGAGCACTTAAATTTAGATATCTTATTTTGGCCCCTAGGTTGGAGCACTACATATTTTTTACTTAAACTATGAGACCCAAACACTGAACAGTGACACGCACAACAAATACAAGCTTTATTACAGAGATCCACAGTATAGTTTCAATAAAGTATTTACAACTTCCTTATTTCAAAAACTGGAGCGTGCAAAGCATCAAAGTGGCTTGGTGGTTAAAGTGTTGGACTATTACCAGAAAGACTGGGTTTTGATTTCAACCATCACCAAGCCACCAGTGTGGGCCCCTGAGCATGGCCCTTAACCTCCAATTGCTCAGGTGTAAGTCGCTCTGGATAAGGGTGTCTGCCTATTGTTGTAATTGTATTTGTAAATGTAAATTACTTAAGTGGGGAAAACGAAGACAGTAGAAAACACAAAATAAATACTTTCATGCATAAAACAGGTTTTTTGCTGTTTATATACTAACTGAAGAAGAGAATGGCTTGGTGGTTAAAGAATTAGACTGATACCAGAATGACCACTCTGACAGTAAATGTAAAGGCTGTAAATGTAGATGTAACTGAGTCTGTATTTTTTTGTATATAACATAATAACAAACCACGATGCTAAATGCAACTGACAAAAAGCTGACAAAAAAATATTTTGAAATATTTTGAAGGTTATAGGCAATATTAATAATAATAATAGACGAATGCCCAATATCTGGTTTGATTGTGTGTTTGTGTGTAATTTGATATACAGATTCTATTGCACAACTGAATTATAAACTATTTATAAGCCTGCTACTCCAATCAGCCATGAATCACCCCTAACCAGTTACAAATCAATAAACACAGCCAAGTACACTTAACCATCTGTTATAACAGCAATATTTTAGTGTATACATTGAGATGTGTGTGTCTGCATATGCGTAAGCACGCACCAGAGGCGATGTCGATTCCCCTCTCAAAACCAGCAAAAAACTGCTCTCCTTCCAAAAGATTACATACATCTGAAGGCTGAGGACCATTATACTGCTCTGAGAGAGAGGATAAGCGATTGTCAACCTGCACATAGGAAAACACACAGACACTGTCACTTACTACAAATAAATAGAACTAGCACTCTGAGGGTAACGTATTATTGTTATTTATCCTATCTTACTCATAAGATGGTAATGTCACACTTATGCAAATAGAAATATGACCAAGTAGCCTAAAAAGAACCTACAGTCAGCCTCTGAAAGCATACACGAGTGTTGGTGCACACACCTTATCCGAAGGCAAACATTGGACTAACACTTGTGTGAGGTCCGTTTTTCTCTGCAGCACCAGAAACTGAACCCTGAACTGCTTTAGTCTATGATACACCTTCCTCACCACTCCACTTATACAGCTGTGAGTAGTGTACCACAGCCAGTACCTAAACACACAAACAGAAATATTTATATTTATTCATTTGTTAATGTATTAACAAGTTACAGTTTATATGTCAAAGATTTATATAATATAAAGGATGTGGACTGTCTCGCAGTGTACAGCTGAGTTTTATTAGCTTTTATACAGCAGAAGTCTTTCTCCAAGTGTCATCATGACAGATCTGGGTTAGCATATGCGCGTGTGCATAGTAGATACAAGACTGTATATTAAAGTCATTTATTTATCAATTATTTATTGAGCAAAAATAATTATTGTTGCTTCGTAACAATACAGCTGAACCACTGATGTCACATGACTATTCTTTTATTCATATTGGTACTTTTGGTACTATCAGATGGCCAAAGAGCAATCAATTTATCAAAAATATCTTAAATTGTGTTTCAAAGATGAATGAAGGTTTAACAATTTTTAAAGCAACACACCATGGTGTTTAAATAGCAATCGAATTTAAATTTTTGTGTAAACTTTTTTTTTTATTTAATTTCATTACCAGAACATGCTTACACATTGGTGATTTTTGCTCTAAAACTGCCAGGCACTTTCTGAAATGTGTTTTAGGGAACAGGACATCCCTGTTTTTGTTGACTACATACTTGAAGAAAAACATGGAGGTTGTGGTTGTGAAAACTTGTTGTCTAGTAATGTCTAGTTAGTTCAAATACTAAACATCTGCAGTAGACAGTATAAATCTTTTAACTTACCATGAGAAGTGTGTGACAGAAAAGACGGCATAGAGGTGTGTGATGTATAGAGACACCTGAGTGGTAACATCAGTCCAGGTTTGAGCCACAGGATCACCATGCAGCAGGTGCAGCCGTGACATATCTACTGTAAGTCCTAAAACACACAGAAAACTCTTAACTCTATTAACTCTCCTTTTTTGTAGGGCAATATATAGGAAATAAAACAGTGAAGTAAACTAAGCACCAGTAAGTCCAAGTGGAAGAGGTAACTGCACTTTGATTGGCTGGAGGAAATCCATGCTGGGACTCTGAGAAAGACATAGCAGCGGACTAGCACTGGCATGTGGGTCTCCCGTTAGATCCTGTACCACAGATTGTGCCACCTGCAACACCTAGTTAGTGCAAAGAATTTATCATTAGAACGGCATTGATTATAAATGTACATATACATTGCTCTATAGCAGGGGTCGGGAACCTTTTTGACTCAGAGAGCCATATATATGGGAATTTATTTCAGTGAGAGCCACATAATATATTTTTAGGCTGATTCAAAAGAGGGCATTTAGCTGTTTACCCAGCAACGGCCAACGTAGGCTATTGTCATCCAATTAAAATAATGGACATGTAATGGATTAACGGAGATCGGCTCCATGTTGCAGGTAACACGCATTTATTGACTCCCAGACTGAACACAAAATGGAACCTAAACACAGGCAAACTTAAACCGAACTTAAAGACAAATAGCAAGCAAGAACACACAATATCAACAGCACTTCGTGATTGTTAATTATCCTTAATGATTTGAACAGTGGATAATCGATGTGATAATATTTTATGTTTTATCAGAAAAGCCGAAATCTGCTAGCCAGATGCAATCATCAACAGAGCCACACCTGGCTCGCGAGCCATAGGATCCCGACCCCTGGTCTATAGTTAACATAGCAAAGTTAAATATTAAAATTAAATAGATCACAGTCATTATAACGCGTTCCTTTTAAGTGAAACACCTGCAGTGTGACAGTGCGCGTATCTGTTGTACAGTTTGGAGGAAAAACAAGTTTGATCCCAGGATCATAACGAGACACCAGTAGTGCTCCCTCTGGCAAAACAGAGCAGGAGTCTCTGACAGGACAAGAGACAGCCACAAACCAGGAGAAGTGTGTCACAGTGCAGCATGCAAGCTGTTCATACACACACACAAAACAGATATTATATCAATGTAAGTATTATAAATAAAGCCTAAAAAGCAAGTCAGAGGATATTTCATGATTTGTGTTACCCGAACAGGTCGACCATGGGGCCTGCAGCTGTGCTTCTGGCTCCCTCTTCTGGTCTTAGTGGGTAGTGTACTCCAGGAGATGCCATCATATCTGCGCACTATCACTTCTCGCTTATGCGACTTGTGGTAAGGAACACACACTTCTACAGACTGGCAAGACAGGAAAAAAGCAAAACATTCATTAGCTCATTCATTAACTAAGGTCAAAGATATCCTGTTTTGTAAAGTTTTGTAAAGAGTAGAGAAATTCTTTTCACCTTGTAAAATGGAATGCCATGCGGGAGAAGTTCCAAAGGACTACTTAAAAGCAAATCATGCTCCTCAAGCTGGATCCACTTCCGGTCTGGTTTTCTCATTGCCCATTTAAACTGTGTAAAGACTTTAACACAGCCCTGTGGAAATAAGAGCTCTCCTCCACCAGGAAGAAACACATGGCATCCAGCAGGAGACACTGAAAACCTGTAAGAATTTACACAAAAGCAAACTATTGTTATATAGTCAGTTATAATCACACAATATTGTATAATAATGTTGTAGTGTTTCATTTACTTGTGCTGATTGAAAGCAAGGTGTAGTTCTTGTACTGAAGTTTCAGGGTGAGCTTTAAGGCAAACCATAATCATGCATTAACTCTAGTTAGTAAGTATTTTCAAAATGTATGATATTAATATGATTAACTAGCATACAAAGCAGAGCTTACAGAACATGACTTGTGGGTAAAGGTATCACAGCACCTGTTTGAGCGGGAGGCAGTGGTGGCGGGGTCGGAGGACTACCCAGCGGGTTATTTCGTACTTCCAGTTGGGTTAGCTTAGGGAGGGATTTCACAGACTCCGGAATGCTTCGTAACTCATTACTGTGAATTGCCAGTACTCTCAAAGAGTGTAAAGAACCTTATAAAACATTATAAAAATATTAATCTTGTTCATTTCATCATGCCAGGAAAAAATATGTGAACAAAAATACTGTGCCATGTCATATGACAGAAAAAAATTTGCCCATATTCACTAATACAGTGCATTTGTTAAAAGCGAATGCTGTGAGTAATTATTAAAATCAGGAACGGAACAATTACACTATTATTATCAGATATATATATATATTCTGCTCTCTCACCAAACATTTCAGGTAACTGTTGCAGCCTGTTGGATGAGAGCTCCAGAGTAATGAGATTTTTCAGCAGCCCGAGCTCATCTGGCAGACTTGTCAGCCAGTTATAGGACAAGTCCAGTACCTCTAGCCTATGTAGAAGACCAAGCTGTGAAGGTAAAGTCTCTAATTTATTTCCCAGCAGACTAAGATGGCGCAGGGCCACCAGGCTGCTCACCTCCTCAGGCAAGTTAATCAGGAGGTTATGACAAAGGAAGAGTTCAGACAGGTGACAGAGAGAAAGGACACAGGTTGGGAGAGATGAGAGACGATTGAAGGACAGATCCAAGTGATTGAGATGGGACAAACAGGAGATTGAGGGCGGGAGAGAGGCCAGCAGGCCAGGGAGGGGTTCACCTTTGGCATCATAAAAGCGGTGACCTACAAGAGCAAGAATGAGACAGTATCATCCAAGACTGTTATAAAGTGCAATAAAGCAATAATTTTGCTATAAAATACATTAAATCTTTACATTTATATTATACTACTACAAAAGAAAACACCTTAAGCCATCACACATAAGGTGTCATATGTGACCAAAATGTATAAAAATGACACATTAGATTCGTATCTGTGTGTATACCTCGAACAGCTAATGAGCTCAGCTGAGTGAGATGAGGTAGAACACTGAAGGCATCTTCCAGTGCTTTCTTTTCCTCTGAACCCAGTCGGATATACCGTAACCGCTTCATCCTTTCTGGAGCTATCTCCCACAGAACAGGCATCTGTGAACCTCCACGCTGATACACGTCTAATACCAGTCTACCTTCCCCTAACAATGCATCCATCAAAACTCCAACTGTAGGTGTGACAAGGACAGCAGGAAAGGGCTTCGGAGACGAGGAGGAGAGAGACAAATTGGAGAGGAGAACAGAAGGGGAAGGGCATGAAGAAATAGACGACGAGCTGGAAGAGGATAATAGGAAGGCATGGCAAGCTTCTTCAGGTCCATGTCCTTGGAGAGAGCTCGGCATCAACGCGGTCACTTCAGGATTCTCCTTTGGTGCGTTAATACCTTCTATAGATTCTGACTCGGATTCTTTCAGATCCCTTTCTACAGCCCTTTCCTCGTCCCGTGGACTGAGATCTCCAGTGGATGTTATCATCCATTTCTTCTCTCTTTCCATGTTCTCCTTTGAATTACGAACAGGACGTTGGAGTGTCAAAACTTGAATGTGGCACCTCGTCTCCTTCTCCTGCGCCATGCCAGGGACTGAAACACACCACCAAATTGGCCCATGCTGAGATATCCTAGTCCATACAAGCCCATGCCTGTCAGGAAATAAGAGGTGTAAATTGAAAAGGCCAGACATAATACATTTCTCAACTCAGTGATAGCTTAGAAAAGAATAGAGCAGTGACTCTAAAACCTGATCCTTATGCCATATTCTGATATTTAGTAACACAGTGAAGTACATTCATTCATTCATCTTCTTACCAGCTTATTCCCTAATTCGGGGGCACGGGGGTCTGCTGTTGCCTATCCCAGCACACATACAGCAAGAGGCAGGGGTACACCCTGGACAGGTCGCCAGTCCATCGCAGGGCCACACATAGACAGACAAACACACACACACACACACACACACACACACATATTCACACCTATGGACAATTTTGACTCACCAATCAACCTAAGACAGTGGGAGGAAACCGGATTACCCGGAGGAAACCAACGCAAGCGCGGGGAGAACATGAGTGACAGGATTAAAAATAAAATAAAACAAAACTCTTGAGTTTATTTTTAATTAAATATATAAATATAAATTCATAGCTCATTGGTCAGGCAAATACAGAACTAATCACCTGTGTCTGAGAGGAAGGATTTCAGCTAACGTTAGCTAACGTTAGCCAGCTAGCAACAATGCATGAATAACCTGTCAAAACTTACACAATGTGACAGAAAATTATTAAAATACTAAATACCAAAACTTCCGTTTCCTAAAAAAGTGAAAGCAGAGGAAAATCCATGTTTTGAATGAAACATTTGTGAGTAAGTGTGTTAATAAGTTCATTGAAGGAAGAAAAAAACATGTAGCATGTTAGCTTCACGTCAAAGTACTTTAATCCACTTTTTCCACATTCGCACGCGCGAAACTTGAAGGACAAGGCGGGACATCTGGTCTTAAAGAGACCGCGTCCTTTTTCAAGTCACTCAACGTTTACATTTATTTCGGTTGATATTCATTCATTCATCTTCTACCGCGCTTATTGCCTAATTCGGGTCTACTTGAGCCTACTCCCAGCGCACATGGGGCGAGAGGGAGGGATACATCCTAGACATGTCGCCAGTCCATCGCAGGGCATTTATTCAGCTAAGAAGGTCTGGGGTGGGTCAGTAGCCATTTCAGTTCATCCCAAAGGGGTTCAGTGGTGGTAAGATCAGGACTTTATGCTTTATGTGTTTGTTCACTCTAATAATAACCCAGAATAGGATAATGGAGATCAGGGTGCTTTGTGCTCAGGGTCATTGTCATGTTGTAACAGTGTTGGAGTCTCTTAGTTCCAGTAAGGGAATAATGTAATGCTACAACATACATTCTAGACACTTTTCTTTCATATTTGTAGCGACAGAGGAATCATATATGGAGCTGATGGTCAGGTGACCACAAATATATAGTGTAACTGTAAGGGAACATTGGTCTAAATCACAGGTGTTTAGGGTTGGAGCAACACTCTGCAGGGCAACGGTCCTCAAGGAACTGAGTTTGACACCTTTGGTCTAAATGGCTTGAATGAACTTCAAGACAACCACAGATAACAACTGATGAGTGGTTGGAGGCATCGGATACCAAAATATATACATTCACAAGTTTATTTTTCTGTAAAAAAAAAAAAAAGCCAGGCTGAAGTTTTTAGGTGATAATCAGTATTTTGGTGAAGTTTGCTTTGGTCCAGTGCTGCAAACTATTTCAAATCCTTCAAAGGATTTATGTAAAGAGTTTTTGTGTTTTTTCTCTGAAAAGATAGAATTTGAGGTCTCAGGTGGTAACCACTTATGACAGTCCTGTCCCGGTGGATATCTTCAAGACATTATCAGTGTGGGAAAATGTTGATCCTATTTCGCTGGATCTACTCAATGCTTTCATTAATTTCATTAAACCCTCATGATATAATCATTAAACCCTCATGATATTATGTCCTCATGATATAATTCACCCTCTGCTTTTTAAATTGGTAACTGAGTCTGTCGGCCCTGCTTTACATTCTCTACTGAACGAATGCTTATCAACTGCTGTGGTTCTGGCAAGCCTTAAATTAGCTACTGTTATTCCACTTCTCAAGAAACCTTCAGTAGATACATTCGTTCTCAGCAATTATCGTCCAGTTTCTGTGTTACCTCAATTTCAAACTTTCTTAAGCTAATAATATTTTATAATAATATTTTAGAAGTTTTTCAATCAACTTTAAGCCTCTTCATAGCACTGAGTCTGCTCTGCTGAAAGTGTTAAACGATATCCTAGTTGCCACTGATGCAGTTGACCCAGTGATCTTAATTCTTTCAGATCTTGATTCCGGCTTTCAACACTATTGACCATCAGTTGCTTTTGTCCAGATTAGAATCCCGTGTTGGCTTAATAGGCCCAGTTCTGAATTGTCTTAAATCCTCTTTAATAGATCGCTATTTTTCTGTTAAAATTGGTAATTGTACATCCTCTGCTAACCATCTAAATTTTGGCCTCACTCAGGGTTCTATTTTAGCTTCTCTGCTTTTCTCTCTTTAAATGCTTCCTCTAGGTTCGATCCTGAGAAAGCGGTGTATCTTAACACTTTTATACCGATGACACTCAGATCTATCTGCCAATTAAAAAGAAACAATCCGTTCATTATTGAGTCTCTGTTCAAATGTCTTGATGAAGTAAAGCAGTGGTTGGCCTGTAATTTTCTAATGCTAAATGAGTATAAGACCGAGGTCATAGTCTTTGGCCCTTCAGATAGATTAAAATTTCTTCGTCCCTCCTTGGATAGATTGGTGGTCTATGAATCAAAGTGCATCAGAAATCTTGGTGTTTGCTTAGACAGTCATCTTACTTTTAAGAAGCATGTCTTTTCTGTTGTTGCTTCTAGCTTTTTTCAGCTCTGTCTACTCTCTAAAAATAAATATTTACTCCCTGAAAAGCCTCTAGAGATCGCTGTTTATGCTTTTATTACTTCACATTTAGACTGTTGCAACTCCCAGTTACAATTGGATCAAAATGCGGCAGCTAAATTTCTCAAGAAAGGCCGGAAATACGATCATGTTACTCGTCTTTTACAAACTCTCAATTGGCTTTCTGTTAATTTTAGGATTGATTTTAAAGTTATTTCTTTTGTGTATAAATGTCTTGCACCTATTTATTTATCTGAGTTGCTACATTCCTACAACCCCAAAGATTTAAGATCGGGTAATAAAAATCTCCATTTAGTTTCCTCCTTCAGGCTGAAACGTAGAGGAGACAGAGCTTTTTCAGTGGTGGAACCTAGATTGTGGAACAGTCTTCCAGCAGACCTCAGAGCTGCTCCGTCATTCTCGCTTTTTAAATTCAAATTGAAAACGTATTTGCTCTCCTTAGCTTTTGTTAATTGATTCTGGTCTTAATGCTTTTCTATTGTTTATTAAGTGACATGTCTCAACTTGTGCTGACGGGATTGTATGTGTTTTATATATATTATATTTCTTCTTACTATGTTGGACAGGACTTTGGTCAGTCCTTGGACTGGTTTAAATGTGCTTTATAAATAAAAAAGAACTAAAGAACTAAGAACTACAGTGGTATTAAAGAGAAACACTTTACCAGCTGGTGGCAGCATCATGCCTTAGATGATTAGAGTTAGTCTTTCAGCACAAAATGATTTAATGACAACAAAGTGAAAATGTTTGCATTCCTTAGAGAATTTGTGGGGAAGTGGTAGAGGTATTGGATTGATATCTGGAAGCTTGTGGGGTTGATTGCTCAGCACCAGCAAGCTGCCCCTGTTTGTAATAATTCCAATTTATTTTTATTTATTCGAGCACCTCTCCAGTAGACAATAAGCAAAGTGGGGCAGTGGTAGGGCAGTGGCTTTGTGGTTAGCACGGTCGCCTCATATCCGGGCCTGGGATCTTTTTGTGCGGAGTTTGCATGTTCTTCTCCGGGTACTCCGGTTTCCTCCCACCATCCAAAAACATGCACGCTAGGTTGATTGTTGAGTCAAAATTGTCCATAGGAGTGAATGTGTGTGAGTGGTTGTATTTGTTAAGATTGGTTCTATATTTGTTATAATAATGCAATTTATAATTTGAGCAAAGCCCTTAAATCTCAACTGCTGGCTTTTAATAAAGGCTTTTTGCCTTTTCTCTTCTGCTTTTAGCTGCTCCCGTTAGGGGACACCACAGCGGATCGCTCTTCTCCACACTACCCTGTCCTCAACATCTGCCTCTTTCACCCCAACTACCTGCATGTTTTTCCTCACCACATCCATAAACCTCCTCCTTGGTCTTCCTCATTTCCTCCTGCTTGGCACCTCCATTCTCAGCATTCTTCTACCAACATACTTCTCCTCTGTACATGTCCAAACCATCTCTATCTAGCCTCCCTCACCTTGTCTCTAAAACATCCTACAGGCGCTGTCCCTCTAATAAACTCATTTCTAATCCTGTCCATCCTCATCGCTCCCAATGAAAATCTCAACAACTTCAACCCTTCCACCTACAGCTCCTTTTCCTGTCTATTTGACAACACCACTGTCTCTAAACTGTGCAACATTGCAGGTCTCACTACAGTCCTATAAACCTTACCTTTCACTCTTGCAGAGACTCGCCAATTACAAATCACTCCCGCCACTCTTCTCCACCCACTCCACCCTGCCTGAGGTCTTTTATTCACTTCTCTAACACACGCTCCATTACATTGTTCTCTAACACACGCTCCATTACATTGCACCCCAGGTACTTAAACTCCTCCACTTCACTACCTCTCCTCACTGCAACCTCACCACTCCATTGCCTTCCCTCTCATTCACACACATGTCCACTGTAGTAAAGACTTTTTGTAAAGTCTTACATAATACATAAGTCTTATTAAATGCTATAAATAAAAAATTTGATGAATGTCTGGTTTATTAAACTTTGGTGTACTGAGTAATAAACCACACACACACACACACACACACACACACACACACACACACACACACACACACACACACACACACACACA
>JAOTRA010060970.1:0-16060 GCA_026260255.1 Pseudolaguvia tuberculata | reverse complement strand
GGCAGATGTAGCGGACAGGGTAGGGTGGAGAAGAATGATCCGCTGTGGCGACCCCTAACGGGAGCAACCGAAAGGAGAAAAAGAAGATTATCGTCGCGGTCTAATCAGAGGTCAATTTCCTGTTCGGATCGGATGTAGCAGAATTAAAGACATCTGCGCTGTGGACCTGCTAGTTTGAAGCGACTGTAACGCGAAAAGTAAGTTTTCAAAAAGTTTGTATCCGTTAGCTTGTTTCTGTATGTTTTGTAAGCATAGATATAATATACGTAAACGCCTTTTGACGCGCTGAAACTTAAATCAGCATCGCCGCCATATTGGATGGGTCTCCTCACTCAACTCGAGCACCAAAGTCAATTTGAGTAAACGGAGAGAGAACACCACGTTCTGTGCATCTTACGGTTGCAATAATCCGATTAAAAATCGCAGGGGGTTATGATTATTGTAGTTGAGGATACAACTTCCTCCGGCGAGGGGCTTCGTAGACCCATCCAAGCTGGCAGCGACGCTGAACGTCAGCTCCAATAGGCAGCGTCAGTCTATAGCCTGTCTACGGATATTCTGTGTTTGTAAGCGCATCAGAGCTCGTGTTACAGTTTTACAGCAAAATGGCAAAACTGTTAATATAAACATAAAACTGATAATAATCTTTTGGGTTTAAAGAGAATAATAAAGACATCCAGATGTGCACCTTTTACTCCTGAATAGTAACTTACACTTTCAGTCAAATTTTTGAAATGAATAATTATATATTGGATTATATTAGAGGTTGAAAATATTGTCAACCATTGTAAAATTAATGACTTTTTACGTATAACATTACTTGTGCTCATTACAGTATGTCAGTTTATGTGAAGCTTTACACCTGTTTTATGAGGACCATCATAACATTCTTGATATCTGACATGACTGAAGAATCTGTGTATTGTTAGTTTGCCTGGCTTATGAGGGCACTAGTTATTATAGGGACAACGGGCTGCATCTATATGAAATATTGGGAATATTTACATCTCACTGGTCAATATGATTATGAAAACTCAGTAGTTCTCTAAATTGGTAAAATGTAGGTCCCCCTTGATTCCAGTTGTGTTTCATTAAGTAATATCAAAACTATATATAAAAAGTAATTTCATAATATTTGTATGTCACATTAATTTGTTTGCTTTCTCCAAGATTGCATATTTATTTACTAGATCAGAGGTGGGGCGCGTTGATCCTGGGGGGCCAGTGTACCTGCAGAGTTTAAAACACAACTGAACCAGCTAATCAATGTCTTCAGGATACAAGTTGGCTAAATTCTGCGGGGACACCAGCCCTCCAGGATCAAGGTTCACAACACTTGCAATAGATAATTGATGAGAATCTGTGTCTGACCAACCTAAAGAAACTTTAAAGGTATCTGAGATATTGGGTTACCGTTATCCCGGTAATAACTAGTATCCTCATAAACCAGGCTTTTGTCAAACTAACACAACACACTGAGATTCTTCAGTCAAGTCAGATATCAAGAATATGTTCTGATGGTCCTCATAAAACAGGTGTAAAGCTTTACACAAACGGACGTAATGTAATGAACACATGTAATGCATAAAAAGACATTAACATTACATTGGGTAATGATTCGTAAAAGTGCTTTTATTTGTATGTTATGTTAAAATAAAAGGATTTCTCTGCCATATTTTATTTGCTTAGGACTTTCTAAAGATTTTGAGTTGAGTTTTTATAGTAGACCAGTTCTCCTCTATCCTCGCACCATGTTCCTCAGCAGAAGAGGACCTTTTCACTCTTTGTGCTGATGAGAGGTTTGGGGGAGACATTGCAGTGGAAATTACAGTAATGCTGCCAGTTAAATAGGGTTTGTAATAGGGTTACTAATATTATATAATGCAATTAATTTATAAAATGTACTTAATAAACAATGCATTTCTAATCCTGTTTGGATAACTTCAAAGAGGACTAATCAGTGACCTGGAAATTTAGGAAACTATAAGCCATCCACTAATTTTGATCACCACTGTAAGTATAAGCTAGTTACAATTTACTAAAGGTTTAAAAGGTTATAAAAGGTTTTATTTTTATTATACAGACAATGATGGTGAAGATGAATTGGAAAACCTATGGAGAGGACAGAGTGTGCTGGTCAAGTGCCTTTTATTTTATTTTTTTAATTTGTTGTTGTCACTTTTCTCCCTAAAATAGCACGCTGTGCCTATTAAACATGCTAAAAACTGAAAGGGGGGAAAAAAAAAACATTTTTGTTATTTAAAGGTGCAATTAAATTGCTTCTAAAACAGACACTTGTCTCTTTTGTCTTAGGTCTGTTGTGTATTAAGATCAGGCACCCTTTATTGACTTTGGTCTTAATGTGTGTGTGTGTGTGTGTGTGTGTGTGTGTGTGTGTGTGTGTGTGTGTGTGTGTGTGTGTGTGTGTGTGTGTATATTGTCCATTGTCCTGTGTGTGTAATTCACATAGTCCCTGTATTATTGGAAGACGTGCAGTTGTGTATTGTGTTTAAGATCAGGCACTCTTTATTCACTTTGGTTCTAGTAATGCAGCATAGGGTCGTGTGTTGTGTATGTAAAAGTTCGTGTACTACACATTGGTCTCTGTAATCCAGTGAATTGACATGATTTTGTGTATTGTAAAATGAATGTCCTTATAAACCGGTAGGACACTATAATTCCCTATGTTACTATGTAATGGGTGGGAACATTTTATGAGGGGCGGGACTGTCCCCAAGTACCACCAAAATATCAGGTTGCCATATTATTTTTGATTGTGTGTATAGGAAATTTTGAAGCCATATTCTTCATCTGCAGATTAAAACAAAATTTATCATCTCTGTAGGGCATCTGGAAAGGGGTGTCCCCTTAAACCGCTATACAACTGGTTTGGCGCTCAAAGTCCTGCTAAACCACAAAAACCAGTATGTATGTGTGCCTATATATTTTATGTCATCCGAATTTCTCTCTAAGGCATGCCATTCTCTTCTAGTGATGAAATCTTATGCTGCCTATAGACAGGCTGTGTCCGCTCTACACGTCTTGGCCATTGTGTAGGTTTACCAGGCCAAGGCATTGACATAGTTGCATAGGTGGGGGGGTGTCAAGCTTCTGTGTGAAGTGTGCTCAATGTAGGACTAAGTCCTACAAATAATAAATTAACCTTTACATTTCCTTTTATAATGTTGGACTATTGTCAAGTAAATTTAATAGTGAGGGATTTGATGTGCAAATTGATTGCTGAGGAACTGGAAGGTTGACCATAAAATGTGCAGTTTCTAAAATATAGTCCGTAACCACTCCTCTACATGTACATTTGGGACATTTTGTCCACCACCGCAATGTAGACAGAGCTACTAAATATAGCCTCAGAAAACATGTCTACACAAGACACAGATTTCATCTCTATAAATGAGCTTCACTGTACGGCACATGTTTAGTGGTTTAATCCAGAAGTGACCCCTGATAATTTGTATTATTTTATTGGAATTTTAATAAAATGGCAGCAAGAGTTTTGTTTAGAATGTGTGGGTGAAAAATTTTGTAAAGATGAATACCCCACCCCATGATTCTGTAACAAAAGTTAGAAATGACAGCTGGCAGGAGTAAGTGTGCCATGCCCTGTTAGACCAGTGAGAACTACAGTGAAGAAGATCAGAGCTCACGGGGAACCCGAAGAATGGAGATTTGTCCAAGACCTTGGACGTGTGAATGGTTTTCAGTCATGTACTTAGCCAATGCCTTTTTCAGTGTGCCAGTGGATAAAGACAGCCAATAATGGTTCACCTTTCTGTTCAATGGGAAACCATACACGTTCACTCGCCTTTGCCAAGGTATCACTGAATCTCCCACAAAAACAACGAGGTTTTGGTCCCTGTCTGCCTATCCCTTTTATGCATATTTGACACAGGGTAAGGACCGCGTGCCAAAGAGAGGAAGGGGAGGTGAGTTACATAAATACTGATATACAAAAGGATACTTAAAGTACTCTTACTATTGTTACTCTTAGTAAGTTTTGCAAACAATGTCTTATATATGGACAGAGCAGTGGCGTAGTTGTTATCATAGTCTCACAACAAGTTTGCTGTATTGAATACCAGGTCAGGGCTCTTTGTGTGGAGTTTGCATGTTCTCCTTGCACTTGCATGGCTTTCCACCAGGTACTCTGGTTTTCTCCTACAGAAAACCACATTGATTATTGATTCTAAATTGAACATAGTAGTGAGTGTGGGTGGTTGTTCATCTACATGTGACCATGTGATGAACTGTCTAGGGTGTACCCATTGAATGAATGAAAGAATAAATGAATGTCTTATATGTGCCACTGATAATGTGGGGAGAGGAACACCCTTGGGAGCACACCCACCATCAGAAAGACCAACATCTCCAAAATGATTTGAAGTACTAACCCCAGTAAGAAATACTGCTTGGTAATAGTGGAAATGTTTTCTAAATGTGTAGAAGCTTTTTCAACAGTGAAACAAGACACCAGAGCGAAAGTCTTTGTAACATAGAGCTACCTCGCTGAGGTATTAAAAAAAGGATATGAAGTGAAAACAGCACAACTTTGTTATACTAAATTTTACAAAAACTAAGGGAGTTTGTTGGATTCGACCTGAAACAACACTGCGCATACCACCTGTCAAGTTGAGGGGTGGTAGCATGTGAAAATGTCATGATTAAGAATAATTTCACAAAATGCTGTGCGGATACAGGATTGTCTTAGGTGAATGCCTTGCCTTATCTCATTCAAAAAACCTTTTTTCACTGAGGTGCTGTGGACCATTCAAAGGGCTACTGACCACTCTAATGGCTGTCAAGGGTCGCAAAAGGGTTGCTTCACATCACTCACTCTCAAATGACCAGGTGAAGGACGGGAAGGAGAAGTCCAGCTACAAAGGTGAGGGGAATCCTCTCGGGTCCCTCTTCTCAAATCTGGTGAAGAAAACAACGAACCTTGCTAGTTATTTGCAAGTACTGGATTGACTGAGACATGCAGGAAAGCTTGATATAAAGCCATTTTATTTTGTCATATACATGATTATACAGAGTACAACATATAGTGAAATGTTTTTCTTGGCAAAACATTCACTAGCAAAACATTAATCTGTTTCATAATGCTGTAATGAATTGTTGGCATCTTAGTAAGTTGGAGCACAGGGTCAGCTATTGTTCAGCGCCCCTGGAGCAGGATGGGTTAAAGGGTCTTGCTCACGGACCCAACAGAGTCCAGGTCTTCCTTGCCAGTTGGTTGCACTCTGCACCTTAACCTTTTGCGCCACCACTGCCCCAATGATGGAGTAAAAGGTGCAAACTGTTTTTGCAATTTTATTGGAGAGTAAAACAAAGTAAAGTGGTAATACTGGTACTAACACTGCTATCTTTGTAGCGCCAAGAAAGCTCATTCGTTCCATAATGCTGTAATGAATTGTTGGTTGAATCCATGATGAGAGAACACACCATATGTAGATCAAATCTCAGCAGTTTAATTCAGAGAAAGCAGGTTGCAAGGAATAACACCAGTGAGGGAAATTAGGCAAACAGATCCAATTGGACAAGCCAGAAATGTAAATGCAAGACAGGAAGAAAGGTCGAGATCACAGGAATACAGAGCAATAGGCAAACAAATCCAAAGAGCTAGTCATGTAATAAGCAAACATGTCAAAGAACAAGTGAAACAATGCAAACGCTTATATTTCTCTAGCGAATCCCACAAAAACAACCTAAAGCTGAACACTAGTAGCTTTTAATGAAAAATGAAAGAGCTTCCTTGCTGGGGTATTAAAGAAAGTATTGGAAGTAGTACGAACAGCAATTTTGGTATACCAAATTTTACAAAAACTTTAAAGAAGTTTGTTGGATTCGACCTGAAACAACACTGCGCATACCACCTAGCAAGTGGACGGGTGGTATGATTTAAGAATAAACTCACAAATTGCTGTTCGGACACATGATGGCCTTGCCTCAGCTCATTTGAGAATTTTATTATTGAGGTGGCATCGACTATTCAAAGTGCTACTGACCACTCTAATGTCTAACAAGATTGCTGGAAGAGCAACGTGAATACATGTCGCAAAAAGGTTACTTCAGTTGGTGTGAAGAAGTAGAGCCGAAAGCTCACCAGCAGGGAAAGTCCAGCTAAAAGGAAAGGTGAAACCTCTAGGGTCCCTCTTCTCGAACCTGGTGAAGAAAACAATGAACCCTGCTGGTTATTAGCAAGTACTGGATTGACTGGTCGAGACATACAGGAAAGCTTGATATCAAGCACTCGTTACAAATGCATTCTGGCAGTTTGCAAACTGGACTGCTAAGCAATATGCTAATGCGACCTGTGGATCCCACCAAAACTGACCACAGTCTGACACTGTATGATGAAGAGAGGGAGAATGAAGTGAAAACAATGTAAATAGTGTTAACACTTCTATTTCTCTAGTGACATCCCACAAAAACAACCTCAATCTGCACACTAGTAGCTTTTAATGAACAATTTTGATGAACAATGAACAATCTTTAATAATTGTTGAGCTAAAAAGACTTTGTTCCAGGCTCATTCCTGATAAAGAACTCAACACGGTTCCATTTTTTTCTTAAATTTTGTTCTAACTACAACTCTGCTAAATACATGTTTTTAGAATAAACAAAGAGAGGAATGTAATATTGTTCTTTTATTAGTTTTATTATTATTTAGGAGTACATTGTGCATTCTCCATAAAGCAGAAATGGTAGCTGTATTCAGTGTGCTTGCAAATGATTGTGGTGAAATAGCGCTTGGAGAAAAGTATGTGATGTGGTTAAAACAGAAAAGTTCCTTTTTTATGAGAAACAGAAGGAGATATGCCTTCATCCTTGCACAAAAATCAGTTTCCACCATAGAGAGTCATATCAATATAAGGTGACTCGTGTGTTCATGAAGTTTGCGCAAGCCACCCGGGCACGGTTCCAAAACAGAAGGTTCCCCAGGAAAACCTAGATTCAAGTCCACTGCCAAGGAAGACCTGGGGTCAAGTCCGCTACTGTGGAGTCCTTGAGCAAGACCCTTAACCCTTCCTGCTCCAGATGCGCTGTACTTACAAAAATTGGGATATGCAAAGAAAACATTTCACTGTTATAAGTAGTATTACTGTGTATTATATGCACTTTCTGTGATTTATGACCCTCTTGTCAATCAAAGTCTGAAGGAGAAGTTTGGGACCAAATGGTCTTGATTTATAGATATTGTTTTTCCAGACTGGCCGGCGTGTGATTCTATGTTGAGGAAGTATATGTGCTGCCATATGGTGTGATAAAGGTATATGTGATGACAAGACCATCTTGTAGGAATGCCCCCCCCCCTTGAATCTTCCTGAAGCATACCCCCCCCCCCCGTATGTTAATGATGTATAGGCCATGGCTGGTTTGTTGCTCAAATAAGGGGACTGTTGTTTCCTGGCCAGTTGTTTTATCGAAGGTGTCAATCCTGACAGGTTGGTGTGTATCTACATGTTGAGGCATGTATTTGTGTATAGGCCATACCTACTTTGACACCTGGCACGGTGGGGTTATTTAAAAAGGGGTCTCATCCCTTGTGAAGTCTTACATATCTGGACAACGCCTGTTTGGTGCAATTGAAAACTTCGATCTCAATCTTCTGTTTTTTCTTTGGAGAGGTTCCCATTTAAACGTTTTAAGAGAAGATGGCTGCGTGTATTAATGGTAAGTGTTTGTTTATTTTTTTAATTAAATATACATATATGGGAATCAAAGTCTGATACAAATTATTTAAACAGGTTTTCTAACGCTCCAGGTGCGGTGTGAGATCTGTCTGAAATTGTTAAAGAGCTGCAATTTCTAAACCATTATTAATGTGGTTTCACATGTTTTATTTAAAAATGTTTTCTTATCTCTTTCAGGAGGACTATCAAATCTTGTAAACAGGTTTAGTACTTCTGGGTGTGAAGGTCGTAAAGACAAGATCCAAAGAAGTGGTAATGTAACGAGGCCTGACCAAGTCAAACGTAAAGCAGATATAGTTACTCGGGCACAGGTTCATGCTGAGGAGCCCAAGGCTAATAATTTTATACCTCAGACACCAGAGCAGAAAAGACCAAGAAAGGGGAGATCGTCATCAGGTGTGTGTGATTATTTATATGTTAAAATGATTTCTATTTAAGTTTTCTCTTTAATCCGTACATGCTAACTTGTTTTTCTTTTTTCTTCTCCGACCAGTGCTGCCCGTAAACGACAACGTTGTTCCTGATATCAACGATTTTCAGAACTGGCGTGACGACCTGTTAGAATCGTGGGACGTGTGTGTATTTACCCCGGAATCTGAACAATCCCAACGGGGTGTAGGTCCTAAAGAAACACAGCAAAGTGTGTCCGGATCAAACTCTGAACTACCTTCAAATCATGAGGCCTACAAGCAACAAGTACAGCCTGTTTTAGACAACCAGTTCATTGCTGATCTGATACAGTCTGGATTTAAATCCATCAACAGGAGGTTTACAGTTTTTGAGGAACAACTTGATGCCGTCGAAAGACGTTTGGACATTTTGGGGAACAAATATGATGAACGTGACCAAACTTTGACCGCTGTACAACAACAACACGGTATTTGGATTAAACAAGTGTTAGTGGCACAGCGTCTGCAAGGTGGTGTAAATCGCCAATTAACAAGTGACCAAGGACTGACAACAGAGTTGTTAAAACAGGTTGTCCAACTGTTTATAAAGAAACACGGGTGAGTTTTAAGCTATTTTACATGGGTATGTATGGTTTGTTTTTTTTCATTAGCTGTTGTGTTGTATTAGGTTTTTTGTTGATTGTTTGTTTGTTTGTTTTTGGGGTTTTTGGTTTTTAATTTTCAAGTTATATTATTTTTTGCAATTATAATAAGTGCATGCGCGTGGTTTAAATTAAATAATCTGATTTAAAATGGCAAAACATTGTCGGGAACCAGACGATTGTGGTCAGGGGGCATCAGCTAGGTTTAGACTAAATGATGATGGTGCATCCTGTCTTGACCAATGCAGTACTACACAAACTCTGGTCTATTAAATTAAGACTATGGAAGAGTTTAATAAAACTGAATCAACAACAGATGGACTGCTAGTCTTGTGAAACACTGTGAGATCAATGTCTTATGAACAATTAGACTCTGATACAGATTTTGTAAATACCACACATACAGATGTGGTGCCAGAGCCGTATCTAGAATCAAATTCTATTACAATTAGCGATTCCTCATCAGTCCGGTGGGGGAGCAGACACCCTGCCATACCGCACACTAAACCTATCTGACCCCAGCATGGATCTCACACAATCTGAAATAGAAGTTCTTGTAAGAGACTGTGGCGATATGGCTGGGTACACGGTTTGGAAATTCATAGGATTCTAAATCTGAGGGAGATATCCTCTACAGATCTTGCTACTACCTACACTGAATTTTTACACAACACACTTTCTGAAATAGTGTCGTTTTCCAGGCTTTTAGGTGGTGATGGCAGTTTAATCAGTATAACGCTAAAGGGTCAGAGTTTGACAAATGATCTTAACACGCTTTTGTCAGCTAATGATGATCAGGGTCCAGACCAGTTTATAAATTAGCTTGAAAAAATAATCAAAGCAATCATGATGTTCAGTTTGATGAGAGATTGGATTTGAGTGTGTCGATAGCGAGAAGTAAAGTGGCGGTGGTTATTGTAGGTTGTGTGATCTTGCCCATAATGAAGTGATAGGTAAAAACAGGCTTAATCTTTTCTGTCCTGTGAACAGCTCAAACAATCTTTGTTTTGCAATCTGTTTAGCATGCTTTCTAAACCCACAGAAACCGTACACAGAATTAGTCTATAGCCTCGTCATTGCAGAAGTCGGCCGGATATGCAGATCAGCACAAAGTGGGGTTTAAGGACATTGTTCAGTTTGAACGCGTGCTTGGTGTTAAAATAGTGGTCTTCTATAGGGCGTGCACGGGGGCTTTGGAGAAGTTTACAAGCTCTGAGGAACCACATCCTAAAACTGTTTCTCTACCTGGATGATAGCCACTACTTTATGATTAAAAATCTAAAGGCCTTCATTGGCACCACATACGTGAGTATTGTTACCACGGATATACCAATAAGAGAGATCATAGATGTAGGTACTCATGCGAAGTCTGTAAAGGAACTGAATGCCAAAAACAAAACACTGCAGTGGCTGTCTACGGTACTGTAAATCCGACTATTGTTTTGAGATAAAAATACGTCTCCAGGTCTGCACGCACAGTGTGATTTGACTAAATATTGCCCCAAGTGTAATAGAGGGCGGTACTAATCCAAAGCCCCACAAGTGTCCTTCTGATTGTTGAGTCCACTGTGGTGAGTGTCTTGTGGTTCGTGGAGTGCATCAGTGTTTCATTCAACCGGTCAAACCTGAAAAACCAAATGACAAGTATATTTTTTATGACTTTGAAACGCGTTATGAAGGCTCCAAATATATTGCGAATTTTGTGTGTGCTATCACATACGCCGGTGAAGAATTTGTGACAGAGGGGCCAGATTGTGTAGATCGGCTCATTAAAAAATTCAGACACCGTCGCTATCGTAATTACACCTGGGTTGTGCATAATGCTTCCGGATTTGACAACTTCATACTATTGGAACGTTTCACTAAGATGAGCATCGCTTCTAAAATTACAATGCAAGGATGTTGTCTAATCTTAATGTATGATGAAGCGTTCAAGCAGAGATTTATCGACAGCTATTCATTCATACCTATGCCAACACACCGGCGGCCTTCGATTAACGCTCAGAAGGAGTACTTCCCGCTTAATTTTAATCATAAAGAGAATGATTCGTATGTTGGCCCATAACCCTCTAAAGATTTTTATGGGTATGCTAACATGTCAAACAAAGATGGTATAGTACTGTCTCAGGCAAAGTGTTTGATTTTTCAAAAAGAACTAGCAATGTACAGTAAAAACGAAGTTGTCTTGCTAAGAGATGTATGTGTGAAATACCGTGACGAATTCATTTTGTGCACAGTTCTAGACCCGCTCAATTACACCACTGGCCATATGGCTATCTATAAGACACTACCTCCCAAAAGATACGATAGCGTTAACACGTAACAACGCATACGTTAATCAGCACAAAACATACTCAAACACTTCGATTAAATGGCTTGAATATGTCGCAAAATCCCGACGTCTAGACATGCGCTAAATCACGGTGAGGTGTCGTTTGGGAAATACTTTGTGGACGGGTTCTATGATGGAAACAACATAAAGGCAGGTTAGGTTGTTTTTTTCACGGGTGCGATCGTTGTTATAACCCTAACGATTTAAACCCGTTATTGAAAGTCCCCTGTGGTATTCTCAGACGACAAGTAGATGATAAGGTTGAAATTTTGGAGCGTGCGTACAGTTTGGAGGTCGAGTGGATTTGGAAGTGTGACTGGTCCCGTACTAAACAATCAGATGATTGCGTTATTGCGTTTATGACCAAGTACAAACACCCTGAAAGATTGAGACCGTGGGATGCTTTATATGGAGGTAGAACTACCGCGTTCAAGTTGTACCATGAGGTGTCGGAAGGAGAGGTCATAAGGTATTCGGATTTTACCAGTCTTTACCCGTATTGTCAGGCAACAAATTCTTTCCCTATCGGCCACCCCCAAATAATCTTCAAAGATTTATATAATCTTAATTAAGAAAATTATTATGGACTGCTCAAGGCTATGGTGCTACCACGCTTCTTCACCCGGTACTCCCCCATCGTGTGAGGGGGAAAGTAACATTTCCATTGTGTAGGTTGTGCGCCGAACAACAGAACCAGACACTGCCGTGCATGCACACAGATCAGGAAAGGGCCATTCATGGTTGTTGAGTAAGCATCGAACTCCTAAAAGCTATAGAGAAAGGATATGTCGTGCTAAAAGTGGACGAGGTCATTTTCCTCAGCGATCAGAAACACTTTTCTGCGACTATGTGAAAACGTTTTTACAATTTAAACAGGAGAGTTCAGGGTTTCCAAAAGACGTGATGACCGATGCTGACAAAGAATCTTATATCAGAGATTACTTTGAGATAGAAGGGATCCGACTGAATGTGGACAAGATCGAGCCGAACCCTGCACGTATGTCTATAATAAAATTAGTTTTGAATTCTCTATGGGGATGCTTTTGTCTCTGGGAGGGTCTGCCTACAACCGAAATACTTACAGAACCTGAGCAATTTGCAAGTTGCATTCTTGGTACCGTGCATGACATCAGATATTTCTCATTTGTGTCTGACACTGTGGCGATCGTTCAGTGGTTTACGCAGATGGGAAATCTGCCCAGACACGCAACATCAACGTCTTTATCGGTCCATTTACAACAGCCCATGCTCGTTTAGAACTATACGATACTCTAAGGGATAGGCTCCTTTATTGCGATACGGATATTGTCGTCTATACTAGAAAAGATGCCGAATTAAAGATGCCACAACTAGGTCCGTATTTATCTTAGCGATGAGGTAGGACCAAGCGATTACATTCGTTTTTGTACTTCTGGACCAAAGAGCTACGGTTTTGTTACAGCTAAGGGTAAGATGTGTATGAAAGCAAAGGGCATAACTCTTAACGCTGTGAACTTCGAACTCCTCACAATAGACTCGCTGATCAGGCTTGTAAATTGATATGTGATCGGACGGGATGATAGCCATCATATCCTTGCGCAGAACGACACTATTGTAAGGAACAAAAAGATCCTGACATTACACAAAATTTGTAAAAAAAAAAAAAAATTCAGAGTCGTATACAACAAACACGCATTGCTCCCTGCCTTTACCGCACTTCCATATGGCTACTGACAACTTTTTGGGGGTACAAGAAATAGAGCCATTTGACCAGAGATTTCAATGTCCGTTTTCAATGGTTGTTATCAGGCCCTAGCAATAGCGGCAAAACATTCTTTGTAAAAATGTTGTTACAAAATGCTGGAATGTTGATTTCTGAAATAATTGACAATATTGTTTATATTTATTCTGTATGGAAACCTTTTGTATGAAGATTTGTTGAAGATGTATAATAATGACATTAAATTTATTCAAGGAATACCACAAACTTTGGATGATGCTGTTTTGTTTCCTTTCAGACATCTTTGATTGTACTGGATGATTTTATGCAGGAGACATCCAGTAACAAGGAGAATGAAAAACTTTTCAAGGTTTATGGATATCAAAAGAATTCTAATGTTATCTACATTCTGCAGAATTTATTTTTTCAGGGTAAATCCAGCAGAACAATTAGCCTGAACACAAATCTTATTCGTTCCAAGAATTTTAGAGATGCTGCGCAAATTGGTATTTTAGCTAAACAGATGTTTCTGAATAATTCAAAATTTTTTATGGAGTTTTATGAAGACGCGAAATGCACCCCTTACGGCTACCTTATGATGGACTATAAAGCAAAGACCCCTGAACAGTGTCGTCTCAGAACCGATTTACTTTCACACTACCCTGTTGTATACCTTCAGAAAAAAAGCCGGTATAAAGATGTCCGCAAGACTTTTAAGAAATCACTCGCTTTTAAAACTGTTACTTAAAGCGACACCCAAACAAAGACGTGTTATTTTACAGACAGCCACAGACGAGTTTAATTTATGTTTGTGTGAATTGGCTCTGGATGTTCTCCATGGTAATATCCCGCTGACACAACAACATCGGAAGCTGAAAAGAAGGAAAACTGAAATCAAATTCGTTGCTGATAATAAAGTCGGATAATAAAGTTAAAAGAAAAAGACAGTTGATTAATCAACACTGAGGGTTTCTGCTACCTCTTTTAAGTGTCGCAGTCCCCTTTTTAACCAGTTTGATTTCATCTAATACATAATGACGGGTTTGGAACACGCCGATAAAATGTTCCTCAGAGACAGATGAGTAAGCTAAAAACAAGCAACACCCGTGAATCTATTAATCAGGTTGTAGAGGACGATGAAAAATGCAAAAAGTACATGTATTTCAGAGATTCTTAACGTTAGCTCAGCTAAAATAGAGTAGAACATTAACATTATCGCTTCAGTCAACCGAACATATATCGATAAGATTAGCTCTTTTAAAACAAAATCATCCCCACCAATAACCATGCCTTCTAAAAAAGTTAAAAATCAGAGGGTAGTCACAAGTGCCCCTGCTAGACAATTTAATTACCCTGAAGACGGAATATTCAAATCACCCACTCTTGATCATGGCATGGGGTTGAGTTTTTAATATCTATTTATATTTTTTATACAGTCTTGCTTTTTTTATTTTAACTGCTATTGTCAATGTTGTCTATATTGTTGTATGCATTGTTGTGTATGATAATTATAAATAAATAATGCAGTTCTAAATTAAATTCTTTCATTCTTTTATTTTTCAGACATATTAAACACACAAACATTTTATCCGTCTGCACACATTAAAACAATCTCGATGTAATAATGTTTGAGCATGTTCAGTTTTTTTTTTTACAAAAGCAGACACAAATTTGTCATTTTTAATAAAATCGTTACTATATAACTTTAATACATAATCATAATCACGCCACTTTCCCATGTGATAGAGAAAGAACACACAATGCTGTCCGCATGTGTCTGATGAAAAATCTTGGACTTGCACCGCAGAATATTGGATGGTTCTACAATTTAGTTTTAGAAAATCGTTAATTACAGATGGAAAACGAATGTCGTCCAGCTTATTTCCAAAACTATCAAAGAAATGTCCAACACCTTCATTTATGTAAATGGCAAGCCAGTGGTTAGGCTGATATGAAAAATCTGTGTTAAAAATTACAGATGACAGTAGTTTTCTTAAAGGATCCTGCGGTAAATAGTCACCAATAAAAGGGTGTTGAATGAAACTCTATCCATGATCGTCGTAAGCTGCACCGGTGTTCATTATGATGTTATTAATAGTAATCCACCAGGATCTGACGATGGTTAGACACTTCGATGATGGAGTCAAAAATAGAATAGACAATAAGGTTTATGGTACATGGTAAAGGTTGCCTGTAGCGCGCTTCAAGTCTAATATTCCTTGATTTGATAATGTGCTGTAAGATTGAATGTTTAGAGGGTGTAACCCTGCAAAAAGTCCTCTGTCAATAGACAAGGCTTGGTTTTTAAGATCTTTTCCAGAAGCCAACACTAACTGATAGAATTCACGCACAGCAGAAACATTTCCATAATCAGGTTGCAACGGCTTTGCATGGAATTGTTGTCCGTCCAAATAAATAGATAAAAATTCTAAATCATTTTTAAACGCAAACGGGTTTTTATTATACGACCCAGTAAAGGCATCATTATCGACCATGGATAAAGCAATAGATTTTGGTAAGGTTCCTAAGAATAGGTTTTCTTGATTGCAGACTCTTGACCCGGGAGGTATTGAAAAGTTTTTGAGGCACACACGATCGATCTGGTATTTGGCGGTGGCAGTGAACAACGCCTGCGCATGTCCCAGCCTCACAGCTGGTGCGACGCTCACTTTTTTCACAAATAATGAGGCCGACAAGATGCTTAGTTTATAGGCACCAGCATCGCTCCTCATTAGACAGAATTCGTCTTTGCTTCTAGTCATACGAATTTTAATGTCCACACCGTTCAGCATTAGTTTTTATTGAAAGAAGTATTTTATTGTGAGTAGCTCGACAACATTACTGGCGTTGGTAAAGGCCGCTCTCTTTGTCAGACCGTGGTCCGACTGTGTCTTTATAGAACAAGCTGGCAGAGAAAAGTGTTTCCAAGGTATGTTTATCATAATTAAGAAGACACTCAATAAGACAACGATACGGATGCGTGTTTGTGCTCTGTGATATCAGATGATCCCCTAATGTATAACGACACGCACACAGAGAGGAGAGCAGGATCCATGATGCAGTAAAGGATGATATTTAATAAAGTGATAGGTGCAGATATATACAGTGACAACACGCAGCAAAAACAAACACAACACGGGAACAAGACGAAGACCACAAAACATGCAGACACATGAAATAAACACAAGCGAATATATACAAACGAATAGTCAAAGTTCTACAGTTTCGAAAATATCCAAGAAATCCTCAAACGCAAGCAAACAAAG
>JAOTRA010060955.1:0-16065 GCA_026260255.1 Pseudolaguvia tuberculata | reverse complement strand
CTATCTATCTATCTATCTATCTATCTATCTATCTATCTATCTATCTATCTATCTATCTGTCTGTCTGTCTGTCTGTCCCTCGCTACCTACATACCTACCCACTTGTCTGTCTAACTCTCTCCGTCTGTCTGTCTGTCAGTCATTTCCTATGCCCTCTTTTTTCTGGTTGCAGTTGTAGAGTTGTGCTAGATGTCTGATTTCCACTGGGATCACAAAAGCTGTTTTTAGATGCTAGAAAAAAGACTTTCTGCTCACTGATTGCAGCTGTCTGATGCACCCAGGAGATATGGGGCTGCTCTATCAGCTGTCAGTACAACACTGTACCTGAGACTTAAAACATAACCAGACAGTCCACATCTTCCAAATGCTTCCTAACTACAGCATTTTAGTATTTGTGCCCAAACAAAAGTAAACTAAGCTGTGTTTTGTCAAAAATATAATCTGTACTAAAATCTATAAAATTGATAGTACACTGTATTATAACTTGGTGTTTTTAATGTGTTTCTTTATTTAACGGATTAAATGTTAAAGTTGTAGAAACATTGGAACTAGAAATATCCTGTACAGGACAATAAAACGGTCTCTGTCTGAGGGATAGAACACAGAATCCCGCTTCTGTGACAATGTGTACAGTAAGAATCAGAGAAGGTTGATTTATCACACAACTGTCAGAGGAGCAGCTGGTGTTTCACCAGGAAGCCGACACAACCCATTCAGTCAGCTGAATACACTGAGCGGCAAAAAATTCTGTGTTAAAAATATAAAATGTCTAACCACAGATGAGTATTATTCATAACCGTCATTTGAGAGTCAATTAAAATGATTGTACATCTACTAAAGCAATGTGTGTGCGTACGTGCGTGCGTGCGTGCGTGCGTGTGTGTGTGTGTTGTGTGTTAAAAGACCTTCTTGAATAAGAAGATGCAAACACACATGACACACACTCGTCAGATACTGGTCTAATAAGCTGGTAATTATTTTCTTTGAGGTTTAAGCACAGTATGGTGCTATTCTTTCTTTGAAGGGCATGGGCAGACATCCAAGATCGCCCCACTCACCTCTTACACCTTCTAATTGAACCTAGGAAAAATCCTTTCAATGTGCTGTGTCACTTGGGCGGACCAGCTTACGAAACAGAATTAAAGAGAAATATATTGCCTGTGCATCACTTGCTGGTGTGATATAATCAACTATGAGGGGAATTAACAGAGACTGAACTGCTGAGGTTAAAGATGAGGCAAGCAAATGGCAGAACAATTGACTTATAATTAATTCAAGTTGCTGAAATCATTTACTTAGCATTAGAAGATTGCTGCTTTTTTCATATGATTCCTGGAAGATGTAAAGGTAGAAATAGTTTAGTGTGACTATACAGAAAAGACTAATGGTAATTGCTTACTGACAAAACACACACAGCTGCTATTCAGAAAAACACACACAGCTGCCATCATCCTTAATAGTGTGCAGGTTTCGTGTCAAGTGTCTGTCTATGAATCACAGATCTTCCCTGAAAACATTGTTAAGGGAAAAAAATCTATTATTAATATAGAAACAGAGATTATGGATTACTGGTTTGTATTACTCTGAAAAAGTGATTCAGCCGTTCTGAGTCAGTAGCAATCATAAAGAAATAAAGTCAGACATCATGCATTTATCTGTTCAGAGATGTTTGGTCTGACCTCAGTAGACATGGTGTCAGAGAAGAGACGTATATGCGGGTGGAGTACTGCATTAGTCTTCGCTTATCTGGCCCTGCTGCATATGGAGTTTGATATATAGGTTAAGTAATAAAATAGGTATTGACCTCAGACATTTATTTATGCTAATCAAGGTGAAACAAAGAACTTTGTAAGTTTTAATATTCAATTTTCTGATTTGACCTGCTGTTTGTTTGTGTCTGATTGACAGGTAAGTGGGTGAAGTTGAAGAACCTCTAGACACAGCCACGATAAATGCAGTGGACAGTGCTGTATGGTGGGGCGGGTCAGCTGGTGTTGTGAATCAGGCCGTCGTAATGAGTGGGCTCGGCTTCTTCATAACACCAGGGTCACACCCTACCACACGCATCGCTTGCCAGCACACACACACACACACATACACACACACACAAACACACAAACACAAACACACACACAGACACACATTCATAGAAACACACTGACCCAAGCAGTACCAGCTTACATCACAGGAATAGTGATGGGAATCCGACTGTCTGATAGTGTATTATATGGGTTTTCCTTTTTCTATAGTTTTGCATAAAACACAGTCGATTTTAAGTTCTGCTCCACTTGATGTCTTTATTTGCCGATTTGTTTAATGCTCTTGGTGTGTGCTGGTTTCATTCATTTGCCAACAGAATAGCCAATATTATTTAGTAATTATGTGTAAATAACTCATTGCTGTTATTTTGTATAATGCTGTTAAAAGTCTTGTTATAATCACACGAACTACCCCATCTTTTTTTATTAAAACCATTTTCACATCTCAGCCCAGTTTAATTGATGAAGAATTATAGCTAGTAAACCAGCTATTTGCAAATAAAAGCACAAGATTCTATTTATATACATAAGCATTTTGATAATCGGAGCACATCGTTCACAAAAACACTAATAAATGGCATTACAGTTGGTGTGTAACAATATCAACATAAATATTGATACAGATGTTTTTCTCACAATATTGTACAAACATTATAACCGCTACTATCAATATATCATATTTAAATTAAAGTATTTAATGAAAACCGTCAATTCACTCCTGTAGTTTTCTATTAAAAAAGAAATGAATTATTTTCAGTTAAATTTTAAAGGCGGTGCAGTGGAGTAGTGGTTCGCACGGTCACCTCACAACAAGAAGGTCTCGGGTTCGATTCCCAGGCCGGGGATCATTTTGTGCAGAGTTTGCATGATCTCCCTGCGTTTGCGTGGGTTTCCTCTGGGTACTCTGGTTTCCTCCCACAGTCCAAAAACATGTACATTAGGTTGATTGGTGATTCTAAATTGTCCATAGGAGTGACTGTGTGTGTGAATGGTTGTTTGTCTGTGTGTTGCCCTGCAATGGACTGGGGACCCGTCCCGAGTGTACCCCTGCCTCTTGCCCTATGTGCGCTGGGATAAGCACCAGCAGACCCCGAATTAGGGAATAAGCGATTGAATAGGGTAAGAAGATGAATGAATGAATGAATGAATGAATAAATGAATGATTTTATGTTACTACCAGTTTGATTTTTTTCTGTATCACTAATGCTGGAAGAGAATGTGTTTCCTATTTCATCGTCATCCCTTTGACTGTAAAAAAATTATACAAAGAACACTAACTAGTAGCAGATGGGTGTTATGAGGAACCAGCTGGATTCTAAGAAAGAAAGAAAAAACAGCAAAAAAAAAAATTAGGCATACAGTACAAATACATTTTTTTGAGATACCAGTCCATCACAGGGAACTACACAAACGATTGAAATCGAATGGTTCATTTTCTTTTAACTATCAATCACAGTGACACTGTGTAAGTTTGTCAGCTCAAATGAAAGAGAGAGTATGTATGTCTAATTTCTTGGAAGAAGCGTGATTAGTAGGACAAAATTATTAAAGCAATATTCTGAGAAAAAAGAAATACACACATATACTGTACACACAAACGTCTCACAAGCAGGAAAAATGAGAACAATCTACTGACATTTTTTGAGGTAAGAAAAACTGCTACAAGTTGACATTTTATATTTTATTTATTTATTTATCTATCTATCCAGTGCTCCTCTAACAGATTTTTTTTCTAGATTTTAGATAATCCAAGTAACTCCAAGCTAAATCAGTTTTATCTGATCAATGGAGATTTTAAGCTTTTTGTAATTTCTTTTCATCCACAGATAAAAGAAAAATTGATAAAAACCAACATGAAATGTTGCTTCAAATCTAAATTCCAGTCTATCCAAAAAAAAAAAAAGACTCAAAATAAATAGCTTTTCTCTGATACGGGTAGTCATGATATGATATTTTGCAGACACCCTTATCCAAAACACCATACAACACATTCTTTGATTTATTATCTATCTATTATCTAACAGATCAATATGATTTTACTAGATTACAAACCAAGTTTAAAATAAACCTAAAACTGTTGGAAAAAACTGTTAATAAAACTTTATTTGGTTATCAAATCACATTTGAGAAAATAAAAAAGTCTTTTTCAGTGGGTTAAGTTTATTCTAACATCTTTATATTCTACCATACTTATATTTAAATATTAGTTAGTTGAAAAGATATGTTTACCAAATATATACTGAAACTGCTAGGACAGTGTAAAAATATTGATACAGATAATGATCATAAATGGGTTTTTCCCCAATAGTGTATCGATATTCCAACCTCTACTATCAATATTCTGTAAACAATTACATTTTTATATGTTTATATTCATGTTTTAATATCCTCAGTGCATTTGAAATGACTTTTTTATTTTGGCAAAATCCTGAGTAGCTAGAGTAATTCCACACGAGCACGGAATCGATCCCGGGCCTTATTGCTAAACACTAAGCCACTGTGGTGCCCTGATAATGATCCTGATAAGGATAATGCAGTTTATTTAATCACTTGCTCAGATAGCTATGTACAGTGAAATGCATGTGGGGAAGGTAAGTTACTCTCAAAACTAAATATATAGGCACCAAAACACATTGTCGCACAGAAAGCAGGTAAATAACTAAAAGAAGTGTGTGTGGGGGGGGCATGTATAGTTGATATTTAAAAACTGGATGACAAATAATTTCAACAGAGGTTTTAATTATTGGACCAGAAGCCTTTGCATAAAATCTCAATACTGCTCTGTCACACGTTCAGCATTAATAAGGAACTTAGGTGTGCTTCTGGACAGCAGTCTTTCCTTTGCGAGCCGCATATCTAACATTTGTAAAACTGCATTTTCTACGTCTTATAAATATTTCTATAGTGTGCCTTATGCTCTCGAGGTAAAATGCTCAAATATTAGTTAACATTAAATTATTGCAACGCTTTGTTTGGTGTTTGTTCTACATAGTTAATAAACAAACTCCAGATAGTCCAAAACCCAGAATCATTCTTACCAGAAAGAATGATCATATGAACCCGGTTCTGCCAACATCTTCCTATTAAATATCTAATAGACTTTAAAATCCTGTTGATTACTTATACAGCCCTGAACAGTGAGCTATTGTCCTACTACATTCCTTCACATCTGTTAACCTCTGTCAATCTGGTAATATTAAGAAAATCAACCGCAGACTGTAGATTCTTTTCTTATCTATCAATTTTTTTATTATTCAAATCCGTTAAAGCATTTTTTAACTGCAATAATAAGATCAACCCGAACCGGGAAACACCACCAATAACACACAATATATTTATATATTATACATCGAATGGCGAGTCTTAGGACTCGCTGGAGGGACTACGTCTTCAGTGTTCCCCTGAAGAGCTGGAGAAAGTGTCCGGGGAGAGGGATGTCTAGGCATTCCTGCTTGGACTGCTGCCCCTTCAACCTGGTCCTGGATAAGCGGTCTACTACCTATGTCCTGGTAGAGGAGAACTGACCCTCTGATTGAGCCTGGTTTCTCCTGAGGTTTATTCTCCTGAGGTTTATTCTTCTGTCACGATGAGGTTTTGGTTACTTGCCACTGTCACATCTGGCATGCTTAATTTACAAATTTATTTATTGAGTGTTTAAATGAAAGTGTTTCTTTATTGTTTCTTTATGATGTTATCTTGTGAATGCTCCTTTAAAACAACCACATCTATAGTGTGAGCTGCATGCTGGAGCTCACACTATATCACAGTTGTGTACCCCACAGCAAGAAAGTCCCAGATTTCAAGTTTTCTCTCTGCACTTGTTTGGGGTTTTTTCCAGATGACTCCAGTTTCCTCCCATAGTCCAAAAAATGTACAATAGGTTGATTGGTGATTCTAAATTTCCCATAGGATTGAGTGTGAGCATGTGTGGTTGCTCATCTTTGTGTGGTTCTGCAATGGACTGGTAACCTGTCCAGGGTATACCCCTGCTTTTCACCATATCTGCACTGGACTAGGCTCCGGCAGAATAAGCGGGTTAGAAGATGATGATTATGATGATGAATATGAATGAATGAATGAATGAATGAATTAATTAATTAATTAATGAAATGACAAATTCCTACAGAAATATTACAGCTTACTTGGGTTTAGTTTATTTTTACACCACTAGAGGTCAATATAAACACCAACAGAAACAAGACTTCTCACAGACCAAGCCTTGCTGTTTTCATCCGGGTTTTGTCTCTATAAACTCAGTTTACTATGGACAGTTGAGTGGTCCTTTAGATGGTTTTTTATTGTTCAAGAAACAGGACTAGATTCCTAGTGATGTTTTATATCTCTGTTTCCTCTGGCGGTTTTCTTCACTAGCATGCCAACATGCTGTTTCAATTTAATCAGCAGAGTTGAAACTCGACATCCGTCCAAAGTATTCGCGCTATCTTTAACACGCTTTAAAGGGCAGTCACGTGATTCTGTGATTTTTTTGTGATTCGGACCCCGGAGATCACGTTGTTTTAGTTTTAATGAATCGGTACAGCGATTCAGTTGAATTGTTTGTTTCTGTTTAGCGGCAGAAGCTGTATTAATTCCTTGACATGTAATATACGATGGGCTGGTAGGCGTAAACTCTCGCCTAGTTTAAATAACGTTTGATGCTGATCGATAAAAGCGGATTTTTCAGGCGATATCCGTCGCCACCTACACGCGGATTGTTTGTTTGTTTACGCGCTCGGTTAGCTTGCGGCTAAAGGTGAAGTTACGGCGGAGTTAAATAGTCCGTAATTCTTACTAAAACCAAGGTTATATTTCTCACTGGGACCTAATAAATAAGAATTATAACAAATTAAACAGTCGGTGATTGCTTAATCGTGTGTAACCCTTTAGTCTTCTGGTCTAAATGGATTAATTGGATTAAATAAAGTGTTTGTCACATTATTCTCTATAGAAATATATAGATGATTTGGTTTATTTACTTTGACTCCATTGTAATGTTCTATTATTGTTATTGTTAGGAATGTTATTGAGGTGAACGTCACTGAACGCTAACGTGATGTCTCTGACTTCACTCCTCCGTATGAGGTTGGTTTATTTCTATAGACGTTTCTAAGAGATCTTAATTATCGATGTTCTTCAGTGGATATAACCATGACGTCATATGAACAAATATATCATTACAGTGAGGGTGGAAAAGATTACAATTCATTCCAGCTCCAGCTTTGTGTAGATTTGTGTAGCTTTGGTTGGACAGCTCTTTGGTGTTGGCCATGATGGAGGGTTCGTAATCTGATTGAGTGATTGGTTAATTTTGCTTTAGTGAACAGATGTTTTCTGGTTCCCAGCTGTGTTTTATACAAGTAACAAACTCAGATTAGAGGCACGTCCTTTAAGAAACATGCTTAGAGTGACTGCTC
Source organism: Pseudolaguvia tuberculata (assembly GCA_026260255.1). NCBI lineage: Eukaryota > Metazoa > Chordata > Actinopteri > Siluriformes > Sisoridae > Pseudolaguvia > Pseudolaguvia tuberculata. Next base: position 8,612 of record JAOTRA010060955.1, on the reverse strand, counting down.
CTAATCTTATCAGGTTATCTGCATATAGAGACAACTGGGAGCCAATCCAGTATCTTACTGATGGATTTAAGATCAAATCATTATTATGCTCATTAAAATGCTAAAAGTAATCAATCAGCAAGATTTTCACTGTGGCGAAGAAGTTAGCACGGTCGCCTGTCAGCAAGGTCTTTGGTCTGATTCCCAGTTTGAATGTTCTCCCTGGGTTTTTTCTGGGTACACTTGTTTCCTCTTACAGTGAAAAAACATGTACATTGGGTTGGCTGGTGTTTCTAAATTGCCCATAGGAGTGAGAGTATGAGTTTTTGTTCATCTATGTGTGGCCCTGCAATGGACTGAAAACCTGACCAGGGTGTACCCCTGCCTTTCACACTATATCTGCTAGGATAGGCTCTAGCAAACTGCCGTGACCTAGAATTTAAGCGGGTTAGAAAATGAATGAATGAATGAATGAATGAATGAATGAAAATGCTAAACTTTTTAAATGTTATTCTTTCTCTCATTGATATACCATTAAAGTGATAAACTGTTTATTTCTTTGTCATTGGACAAAAGTACAAAATCAGCAGGAGAGCAAATATTTTTCTCCCTCACTGTATGTATTGTTGCCAGAGAACTATCTGTCATAAGTGCAATTGACTTACAAGAAATAATATTTTTCCTATAAATCACAAATGTACATTTATTATTTAATGCATGCATTAGTTTTTCACATAAGCAGTCTATTAAGATTCTAAAATATAAAGATTTGCCTAATATCAAATATTAGTGTGCAGCTAATTGCATTATTTTTCCCTGTCTCAGGCTTGGCAACAGATGCAGAACAATTCGGATGCTTCAGGTTAGAGCTCTGTCAGAAGTGGATGCAGTTAATGCACTCCGTCCCTTTTACTTTGCAGTTCACCCTGATTTCTTTGGGCAACATCCAAAAGAAAGGGTAAGAAATTATGTCCTGGTGTTTTTTTTTTTTCTTTGCAATGCTTTGGCATCTGAATGCAACCTTGTTTTTGTGCTTTCGTTTACAGGAAGTGAATGAAAACTCCCTTAAAAGATTAAATAGCTATTTAGAAAGTCTCCAGAAGCCAAGCTTTAGGTCTGTCAAGCCTACAACGCTGACGTTTTATCTCCGGGACAAAGAGAAGACAACCAACTACAACAACGATGTGCTACAATCTGGTACGTTCAAACCTCAAAAAAAATCCAAATCTTCCTAGATATACCTGAAATTTGCAGGTAGATGTGTTAAGGTAAGGTGGAGCTAAACCTGGCAGTACACAACTGACTCTTTAAAATTAAGTTTGGACATGCCTGTTTTAGGTCCGTGATTGGTTGCTTTCCATGTCAGTCATACACCATCCTGGTTAATACAAACTGCTCTGGAGTTCAGACACTGCCATTTAGTCTGAAACTCTGACTACAACAGAATAATCAGACTTAATATTGCAGGACCTACGGTGAGTCTGGACCTGTAATATGCAGCAAAACAATGAGATGAAAACATTGACATTCCTTGCATTTTGACACTCTTATACAGAGTGTCTGTCTGTCTGTCTATCTATCTTTATTTCTAAAAAAAAAAAAAATAATCATGCTGGGAATTAATTGTTTGATGAAGTCAATTTGGATAAGGGGGCTCCCAATGCCAGATATGTAACATTGGCCCTTTTCTAACACACTATGCCCTAAGGTCTTCCAAATAGTTTATTTCTGCTCGTATATGCACTTAATGAAAGTGTGTATTCAGGACAATAGTAGACGGAGTGGAGAGGCTCACCAGTGAATTGGGGCATCCCACACACTGGCACACATAAAGCATAAAGTCTGGGTATTGGGACAGGGCCAATAATATTGTGAGGAGGGCATAACAAAGTGCTGATTGTTCTTTCTTTTTTTAATCTTCTCAGGTTTCCATTCGGTCACTTTCACTCTGCAGTCTAAAGATGTTTTATGTGCAGTGTTGGATGTTTTGAAGTCTTGTAGCATGTCAGTGGAACACATGCAGGGACTTCTAACAGCCAGAACCCAAAGACAGAACTCTGCACAACAAAGTGGAATTCCTTTTTATCGCCCTATTAAATGGGACAAGACATACTACACGTTTACAGGCTTTAAAGACCCTGAACAAGAGCTAGAGCAGGCAAAGGAAACCACAATCAGGTTAACCGAAATCTACGTAAACACCTATAGCACGTATAACAGACTGCTCTTAAACTGTTTATTGCATTCAGAGGTCATTAAAACTTAACACTGAAAATGGTTAACCTCGACTATAGAATGGTAGAAACTCCAGGAATTGGTAGCTCAGTGGTTAAGGTCTTCTACTGCTAATCAGGAGATTCAAGCATTGCACCCAATTAGGCTTTAATTTTCATGCTATAAAAGATTAGGGAGATTAGTTTCCAAAGGGTTAAACAACATACATAGTGACTTGTTGTAAGTCACAACTCTCTGTGTCATTATTAATATATCTATGAGGCAGTCTTGTGTATTTCTGTATATGTTACTTGAGTACAGAATTGCAAACTGATTGCCTGGCCATCTTGATTTTGCAGTCTGTGGCTGAGGAACAATGAATCAGAGGCCAGTAGGAAGCAGAAAGCCAGCCTTTCACGACGCGCTGAGCTAAAGAGACTGAAAAAAGAGCTCATTGAAAAACTGGGCCTGCTTGATATCAGGTCAGATTATCTATACCTACATGCCAACACATTTTTGCTCTTCAGAATAGGATTAATAGACACTTTTGTCTATGATGCACTCTATTGAACAAGTCCACATCTTTATTTTGTGTATAGACAACCAAAAATTAAAATGCAAAGCCTACAATAGGACCTCATCTCCCTCAAGCTAAACCCTTGTTTTCAGCTGTTATTTGCTTAAGGCGTTGGATTGTGTTGATTTACTTGTCATTATACAAGAGCACAAAAGACTTTTAATTCAGGCAATCTCATCTGTCATGATTGGGGAGTTTGGAAGCCAACTTGTCAGACGGTGTTTTTGCATATAAACAGCCTTTCACAATGCCATATATAATAGACATCTCTCCAATATGGTACTATTGCCTGTAAACATATGCACTGACGTGCGTGAGCTCCAAGTCTGGTGAGGCACTGACATAATCACAGTCAGATTGACAAATATATGAATACTACAGAGAAGCTTATTAAACATAATAATTTCATATCAACATTCTTTACATATACAAACTGTAGCATAGGAAAAAAGTGTTATCGTCTTGCCTTTACTTATAAAGGAAGTCCATGCGCTGCTCCTTTTGCATAAAAGCATTGATAACTCGTTTGTAAAAGTCCTCCTTATCTTTCTCCTGTTTTAAAAGTTTCTCTGTAAATCCCTGGGATCACTGTCACCCCCTGCCATGAGGCAGGAGGACTGCATGCTTCACTTTGAGCTTTGAGAATACAGTTTTTTTGACCGCTCAGCACAAGAATACGTTACACACATACAGATGTTGATAATAAAAAATAAACACTGTGCATTATATACATTAGCTGAACTAATAAAATTTCATTCATATAGTAAAAGTGTTGGAACATTTTAATTGCGACATGCAAAGGGACAGCAAAACGGTCTCACTGCATAGCGCCAGCACAGCATAGTGATTGTGAAATCCATGGCGAGGTTCAGCACTGAGCGCTCGCCTCTTCTTAGTATTTGAACGATAAATGTGGAAATTAAGCGATTTTAAAAGACAATTTCAAAAATTGTGAAGTTAAATGAAAAAGAACTTTAACACTGAATAAATGGAACCATTTAATTTATTTTTAATTTTATATTTCCATGATGACAGGCAAGGCTTTGCCTCCTCACTGTTGGGATTATGGATCCAAAATTCCTTGCCAGATTCATGCCTAACATGCTGAACCCCATCAGAGTCTTAGAATGCTGTATTATGGTCTCATCTAACCAAGGAATGTGCTGGCGACATATTTATGAGCCTTTTTCTCCATTTTTCATTTTTAATGTTTTATTTGGCTGTTTAAGCTAAGAAGCAGGCAAAGCTTTTTTCCTGTATTTCTGTTGACTGTGATCTCACTGCTATTTATTTTTATGTTCAACCTCTTGAGCCTTTATACTGAAGTGCAAATGAACCAAACAGCATAAATATCCTGACCGAGAAAGTTCTTGGGTTCAAGTTTCCTTGTGACTATTTTCATACAGTTCGGCTAAGTGAAAATTGCAGATGTGTGTGTGCTAGTGCTCAAAGGTGTGTTTTATTTTGTTTCTTTTAACTTTGACATTGGGGTAAAATGTTTGTAGTTTTTACTGATATTTTTGATGTTCAATAATTTTCTGATAAGGTAACATACAAATACTGTACATGTGAACCGAGGAAGAATGTAATCATTTAACCAAATATAAGCGAGAACCCACTTTTGTCTCTTGTTTTATACTGTCTTTCCTGCAGGTGGCAGCGCAAATGGGGAGTTTCATACAAATACTGCGAGATGCAGAGTTTAAGCCGCCTCTCTTTACAGAATCCAGAGTCCATGCCTAATCTCAGAGGTACGGTAGGCACAAAAGAATTGTATGCGACACCAGGTTCTGTTTTCTTTCAGATGACAAAAACGAGTCAGCATGTCTGCATGGCCTCTTGTATTTAAATCTTTTCCCCACACAGGGCACACGGTAGTCTTCACTGACCAATCAGGAATGAATGCCTCAGGCCATGTAATGCTGGGAACAATGGATGTGCCTCATCAGTGGACAAAGGTAAAGTGTGTATGGCTGTGTTTTATCCCCATGTGCTAAAATCCTTCTCTGAATAGTTCTTTTTAATTTGACCTGGGTTTGTGTGTGCGTGCGTGCGTGCGTGCGCGTGCGTGCGCGCGCGTGCGTGTGTGCGCGCGCGTGTGTGTGTGTGTGTGTGCGCGTGTGTGTGTGCGCGCGCGTGTGTGTGTGTGTGTGTGCGCGTGTGTGTGTGCGCGCGCGTGTGTGCGTGCGTGCGTGTATGTAGCTCTTTGAGAGATTGCCTGTCTATAGCAGTCTGTTGCAGCGGACAGAGTGGCTAAAGGATAGGATTAGTTTCCTTTTAGGTGGAATCCAGTTGATCCATACGGAGCGTGTTGGTCTGGTGTTGCCATTGGAAGACTACTATAGCATCCATAACACCTTCCACAAGAATCTCCTGCCTCACAGACTCTCTCTGCACCCGCGCAGTCTACAGGGACTCACCATGATCCTAGAAAAGTGAGATGTCTGCTAATCATTCTTTAATGTGTTGAACAACACTTTCAAAAAGAACATGCCCATACGAAAATTGCTCCAATGATATTTCACCTCTTTTGTTGTTGACATAGTTTGTGTATTGTAGAGAGCAAAAACAGCCATAAGATGTAGATGACTTTACTTGGATTTGTAACGCTTTTGTCTGTTTTTATTTTTGGTGAGAAGCTTTAGCACCCTTCAATAACACTACAATAAATTACTACATTATGTACACTGCCCTGATCACTCTATTCTTCTGTAGTGACTGTTCTAGGCCAGTTCTTCATGAGATGGGCCACTTCATCATCCCCACCATGTGTCACCCTGTTCATCTACAGAACTTCCTACAGAAGCACGCCCCAGAAGCTCGTCGACGTCTTCAGCGCAGACAGCAGTTAGTAACTAGTATTCTTGTTTGGTCATTTTTAGAGAAATAGTCATCATTGTAAATGTTAGAATTGTTATCATTTGTATAAAATACTTTAGGCTTTGCTGGACGAGCTAACAAAACATTATCAGAACAGTTCTTATCTCAATATACTGTGTATATATGCTCTACAGGTTAGAGGCTGAAGAGCAGTCCGCGGTTTCTGTTTGTGTACATGGTCTGTCACTGCGGGGTTTGTCTAAAGAGCCCAGCGTCTCCAGCAGTCAGATGATCTCATGCTGCAGACGTTTGCTCGAGGAGAGGTCCCCTTATATGCAGGGCCTACACCTCTGTATCTCACACTTCTACTCTGTTATGCAAGATGGTGATCTGTGTATACCTTGGGATTGGAAGGCCTGACGATTTCAAGGGTTTTGACTGATTCGAATACTGTACTGTGTTTTGTTCCTATGTATTTCTGAAGGTGTACAGGTGTGTGGAGTAGGTCAATTAATTAAGCCATTTAATTTTAAGGAGAAAGCTTGTTTTGGTGGTTTTAGTGTATAAGTTATGTTTACTGTAAGTATGAGCACATCTCAGTTCAATTTCTTGCTATAAGGCAAATGTACAGATTGACTATTTCGATTGAATTGTGGAATTTGGTAGCAGACCATATAATAAGAATATTTGTCATTATCACTAAATCATCTTCTACTCCTTGCGGCTGCTCCCGTTAGGGGGTCGCCACAGCGGATCACTCTTCTCCTTATTTTGTCATTATCACTAAATATTTCGTAAAATGTCCTTTAAAATAGTCTAAGCCATTGAATGTTGTGTCTTTGTTGAGCTTGGCTTTACTGTAACTGCCTGACTAAATTTTGCACTGTTAGCAATTTACACTGCCTAAAAAATTGATAGTCTAGTTGACGCAGCAATTGTCCAGCAGAGGGAGCTCGTCTACAGTGTTAAAAAGCTCAGCCGCTCGCTCCCAAAGATCCATCAATATTACACTATAACCTTGAAGACCAAGATTTAAAACTGAGATTTTTATGCTGTAAAAATCTGCCTTTTTTCTTTTTTTTATCAAACTGTGCCCCTCATGCAAGCTGTCTCAGGATGCTGTCCTGTGGTTGTAACTTGTACACTTAAATATGTAATGATGATCGTTCTGTCATGAGTGTGTGTCTGTTTTAATGTCTCTCAGTTAAGTGTGCACATAGACCTTTACAGCCATATGTGGGTCTTACCTATAGTGTTTAAGTCACAAATTTAAAACACACAGATGTCCAGAATGTGTGTACGCTGACGCATTAAGAGTTAAGAGCTACCTTTACTGGATTTAATTGTCTCAAACATGTCTTATCATAGCAATGTAAGTGCACAAAGACATGGCTGATATTAGAAATGTAGTCCTTGAACCACGTATAATGCAGACGTAATGCAATGTCTCCATAACTGACATAACTAATGCTCTTGTGATTGATCGAGAAAACAATCGCAACCACACCTGCATGCATTTGGAATTAGATGTTCAAAATGGTACCCAAGAGTTTAATTTGTTGGATGTATATTCCCAAGTCACAGTGTTGTTTCTCAAATCACTGCCGGCTATGTATGTATGTATGTTTATATGTTTATTCTGTATGAAGATCATCCTGATTTATGTGATTGAGCTTTATATTGTGATGTTTGTGTAAATTTATGTCTACTAAAAATAGTTATTTTTCATAAAACTGATCTTTATTACTTTATTGGTATATTCTTTATTTGTTTTTAGTGTGTTAAATTGTCCTTAGGGCAAATCCTTAAATTAAATTATATTTATTTATGTGATTACCACTTTACACTTATTTCTAATCTATCTTTTTCTTTTATTAGGCTTGCAGGTAATGAAAGTATTCATTTTTTCACAGGATTTTATCATGACTGTGATTTATACATGATTTTCAGTGTTAAATTTTCTTGGCTTTTGTCCGACTTTTAGAGTAATAGTAGATTGGTTTTGTTACTGTGGACCCCCTTTGACTTTAAGTGCATGTCTGAAGGCTGTGGCATTAAATCTAAATGCTGAACCTGTGACATCTAAATGACAGAGAGGGAAAATGTCAGCAATCAAATTATAGTGGCTTGTATTTAGTTCTTCCGTTGCGTTTTTGAAAGAAACACCTGAAGCACTTTTAAACAGCTGCAGTCCAAATACTAATTTATCACTTTTCTATCATATGCTTAAATTACATTTACAGCCTTTTTTGTAGCTTTATACTGTAAATACTTGCTTTTCTTCCTTTTTTATCCTGTTCTCAAAAATAGAATGATTCTGATTTTGAAGGTACACAAACATCACAAATTTATTGGTTTAAAAAGTTTGGTTACGCCCACAAACCTTTGCCTTTCAAGGGAATTTCTTCATCTGGTTGGTATCTACATCATCACCCTTCCACAATCGCTTTTGCTAACTTTGGAAGCACTTTTCCCTGCCTGAACATGCTCATAAAAACAACTTTTGCATCACTAACAAATGATTGGTTTAAAAAAGGTTTTTAATTAAAGCTTGGTTTTAAAGCTTTTATTATGTATACTCTATACAATTACCTTTTCCAGAACGACTAACAACTGAGCAATTATGGGTTAAGGGCCTTACTCAACGGCTCATAGTGGTTGCTTGGTGAAGGTGGGAATCAAACCCTGATATATTCCTGATATCAGTCCAACACCTTAACCACTAAGCCACCACTTCCCTATATTGAATGCATATCTAAAAAATTGTATACAGTAATAGTTGAGTAGTTAAAAAGATGAAATAAATACTAAAGGTTTTAGCACAGGAAAAGAGGAACACACAATATCATTCTACCACTAACTAGATTGTATATACACACCCTGTCACTCCCTGAAGTTAACATGCTCAGGTTGGTCTTGGTTTTTCACGCACAAAAAGATATATGTTTTGATTTTTAGATAATTTAGCAAACAAAAAACCACAATGGCACTGCAGTTGATGTAGATTTCTGTAGGTATATAT
>JAOTRA010060928.1:0-15000 GCA_026260255.1 Pseudolaguvia tuberculata | reverse complement strand
AATGCTAAATACACTACACTATAGTAATGCACTAAATAACACACACTATAGTACACAAAACTAAATACAATTCACTATTGTACTACAATAAACAACACACAATATTGTACACAAAACTAAATAGACTACACTACACTATTTTACTGCACTAATCAATACACACTATTGTACAGAATACTAAACACACTACGCTATTAAAAATACACAAAACTAAACACTACACTACAATATTGTAATGCACTAAACAACACACAGTATAGTACACAATGCTAAATACACTACACTATTGTACTACACTAAATAACACACACTATAGTACACAATACTAAACACACTACACTACACTATTGTACTTCACTAAACAACACCAATTAACACACTTCACTATTACTACTAAACTGAACAACACACTTTATAATACACAACACTATATATTGAATGAATGAAAACACACTTTAATACACAAAATTAAACACACTACACTACTACACTAAGCTGCACACTAAAATACAAAACACTATACAGAACATAACTGTTACGCTAGAGAACCACAGACAGGTAAGTCGCTTAAGCACAGTTCTGTTTATTTTCGGGAGAGTGAAACAGATAGGAGAGAGTGCAAGGAGGGCAAGCGTGATGATCTGGAGCGGTGAACTGACGTGGATACAGACACTGACACAGACAGACAATAATGAGCATGACACTGCAGACACGATTGGGATCCCAGGAACACTGGAACACAGACAGAGACAGGTGAAAGCACAGATAAAACAGTATAATCTCTGGAACTTTAGAAACTCTTTCACAGTCCTTTAGCTTCTGAGAACGAGCTTGGACACCGAGTGTTCGAGGCATTCATTTAAGTAGAGGGAGTGATGAGCGTGGAATAGGGGGCAGAAGAGCGTGGTGGTGACTGTGAGGGTGTGATGGGACCTGCCAGATCCGTGACAGTACCCCGCCTGACAGCCCGCTCCCAAGAGCCGACAGGATCTCATTAACCTTGCAAACGGCCCCGTCCTCAGCAAGACGCGGTAAGGAAAGTTCTTCCTTGAAAGATTCTGTGGAGGCAAGGTTTAAAATATGGCTTAAGTTTGGATACATGAAAGGTGGAAGGTGGGGTGAATGCGGTACCACGGAGGGAGTGACAAAGTAACAGGGTTTACCCTCCTGGTGATGGTGAAGGGGCCAACAAACATGGGACCTAATTTCTTGGATGGTTGCCGCAGCAAATTCCTAGTGGACAGCCACACCTTCTGACCGGGTTGGTAGTCCGTGTTGGCAGATTGGTGGGCATCGGATTCATCTGACCACGGGAACAGAGGAGGCGAATAACACTGAAACGGTGTTAGACCTATAGTAGCTTATTTTATTGAGATCAGCCCGAGGAACTGGCTCCAGGAGTCTTGGTGGCCAATGGCAGAACATACAGAGGAAACGACTGATCTCCAGGATCTTGCACTCTATCTGGATTTTGGTCTTGGGGTAGTACCCTAAAGTCAGGCTGACTGAGATGCCTAAAAGAGAAAAGAAAGCCCTCCAAACCTGGGAGATAAATTGAGGTCCTCGATCCAAGACTATATCCTCTGGGATGCGGAACGCAACGAGGTACCAGAACGCATGGTTAAATAGTCTCTCAGCTGTCTCCATGACAGTGGGCAGTTTTCTGAGAGGAATCAAGCAACACAACTTGAAGATCAACAATGACTAGAATACAAGTGTCAACTTCAGAGACCGGCAGGTCAGTCATAAAATCCCCTCCCAGATGAGAGTAAAGGCTATTCCTTCCCAAACGGTCAATTACTCTGGCTCTTAGATTTAGCACACTCGTTGCACCCCTTCACGTATGTTCTGATTTTTCCAGTCATGTTGGGCCACCAGAAGCACTATGACAATAACGAGAGGGTGGAGTTGTGCCTGGGGTTGAGTGAGCAGAGTGTTTGAGAGCAAGACATTGGGTTCGGGGTACTGAAGAGGTCCACTCTATAGTACTTATAGGTACTGGAGGTTCTTATGGACGGTGATGACTGTGAATGGATGGTCAGCCCCCTGTGGTAAGCGGACAGGCTACCAGGCAATAGTTTTTAATGAAACGATGGTAAAAGTTAGCAAACTCCAGAAATTGCTGCAGATATTTTACCATCTTTGGTTCTGGCCAGGAGGTCACAGCAGTTATCTTGGCATTGTCCATCTGCACCCTCCACTGGTCAATATAGTACCAATGTAGTACCAAAGTGTAATGTAGGTGTGTGGAATATGCACTTTTCAGGAAAAGGTGGAACTCACAGAGCTTTTGTAGGACCTTTCTGACATGGTGGCGGTGCTCGACTTTATTCTGGGAAGAGATGAGTATGCCATCAATGTACACAATAACCCACTTGTGCATAAACTCTCGGAGCACTTTATGAATAAAATCCTGAAAGACAGAGGGTGCGTTAACAAGTCCAAAGGCATTACAAAATACTCATAGTGTCCAGTAGGTGTAATGAATGCTGTCTTACAATCATCCCCTTCCTGGTCTTGATTAGGTTGTATGCACTCCGGAGATCCAGCTTAGCAAAGATCCGAGCCCTTCGCAAGAGCGGCTGGAACTAAAGGAAAAGGATACTTAAATTTGACTGTGACTTGATTTTAGGGCTGATGACGTGAAAGGCCGAAAGTAATCCTGACTATATAATCTTCGATCACTCTCCTTTTTGGGATGCACCCGGCTGCAGGTTGATGATACAGTCCCATGGCCGATGAGGAAGAAGCTGGATCGCTCTAAGGGACTGGGTTGTGGTTTACCAACCAGTGCCATCCCAGGACTATCTCTGTGGTTGTGCCCTCTAAGACCAGCAGGTAAATGGACTCAGTGTGTAGAAGTCCTACATGCAAATTAACAGAATCAGCAGAAGTCTTACACACCTGAGAGTGATGGGGTGCCTGTTATCGAGTGGATATGATATTGGCTTTCGATAGGGACTGTTGGGAGCTGAAGAGAATGGCAGAGGTCTCCGGAGATGAAATACCCTGCGGAACCTGAGTCAAAGAGCGCTGAAACAGATCCAGATGAGTCATTAAAGCTGATTTTAACTAAAGTGGTCGATCTTTATGTGTATAGAATAAATGGAACTCACCCGAGCCACTGTAGTATGAAGGTTTAGGGTTGGTCATTATAGTGTGCACTTGTTTAGACAGATAGAGGGGAGTGCTCATCCAGGCAGGCTCCTCAAGAATGGAGTGTTGAATAAAACATTCCAGATTACAGGTATCGTCGTAGGCCGCCAAATGAAAACGGAGTTGAGGGTTGAGACCCTGACAGTAGGAAGTGAGTAGGGCTTTTTCGTTCCACCCACTGCTTGCTGCTAGGATATGTAATTTAATAGCATAATAGCATATTCCTGGATTGAGAGAATACCTTGTCTGAGTTTAAAAAACTTCTCCCCAGCAGTGACACCACCATTATGAAGCCCAAAAACCTCTTTGAAATGATTTACAAACAGAGTTAGAGAGGTGGTTACGGAATCCACCCATTGCAGTGCGGACCCGATAACAGTGAAATAATATACATAATATACGCGATCTTGAAAATAACTGTGGAGTAAAGATCAGGTTGCATGGAAAATACTAGCAAGCAAAGACTTCCTCCGACTTGCCTGAAAAAGTCACTGGCCGAGCAATGGTACTAGACATGTAAAGTGCGGTGATGGGTTCTGGATGAGCTTGTGACGGAGATGACGGTTGCAACAGTAACACTCGACGAAGAAGCTCAGTCAGCGATTGGATCAGGTTTACTCATCTGTGCTGTGATGTAGTACTGGTCCAGGCTTTTGTTACGCTAGAGATCCACAGACAGGTAACTTGCTTAAGCACAGTTCCTTTTATTTTCAGAAGAGTAAAACACAGATAGGAGAGAGTGCAGGGAGGGCAAGCCTGATGATCTGGAGCAGAGAACTGATGCGGACACAGACGCTGACACAGACAGATGATAAAGAACACATTACAGCAGACACGATTGTTCCATTGTTCCCAGGATCCCGATCGTGTCTGCTGTGTCGTGTGCTTGATTGTTCATCTGTGTCAGCATCTGTGTCAGCGTTCTGTGCCCAAGTCATCTCTCTTCCCCAGATCTCGCATTTGCCCTTCCTGCACTCTCTCTTTGTGTGTCACTCGTCCGAAAATAAAAGAATTGTACTTAATGCGATTTACCTGTCTGTGGTTCTCTAGCGTAACAGAAGCTTGGACCGATACAACATCGCAGCAGAGTTGAGTGACCCCGACCCGATCGCTGCACTGACGGAAATTCTTCATCAAGTGCTGTCATCGCAATCCCCGCCACCTATGTCACCCACTCAACCGGATCCAGTCACCACACCGCACGCGTCCAGACCAATCGCTCGGCCAGCGACCTGTTTCTGCAAATCGGAGACGGATTCCTGTTACAATGCTCTCTGTTTTTCTTCCATGCAGCCTGCTCTTTACTCCACCGACATTTCGAAGATTGCTTACATAATTTTGTTGTTATCGGGGCCGGCATTGCAATGGGTGGAGTCCATCTGGTTGCAAGGCGGTACCATAACCAACTCTTTAAACTGGTTCAACACCCATTTTAAAGAGGTGTTTGGACACGATGGTGGAGTCGCGGCAGGGGAGCAACTTTATAAGCTAAAGCAGGGTAATCTTTCAGTCCAAGAGTATGCTCTGAAGGTCCGTACCTTGGCAACAAGCAGTGGGTGAAACGAAAGACCCCTACTCACTTCCTACCGGCAGGGTCTCAACCAACAAATCCGTCTTCAGTTAGCTGCTTACGATGATACCTGTGGGTTGGAACGTTTCATTCAACACTCAATTCGCTGCTTTGATCGCATGGAAGCTGCGCGTGAGGAGTCAGCCCAATTTCAGCCCTCTAGTGACTAGCCCGGAACTGATGCAGTTGGATGCAGGCCATCTCACTCAGGGAGAACGCCTCAGGGGGGTGAAGGATGGTTTGTGTCTATACTGCGGGGCCAAGGACCTCTTCCCTGGTTCCTGACCTGTACGTCCCCCAGAGGCCTGGGTGAGTGCTTTTCATTTCATACCCGAAAAGATGAACCCGCTTACCACGTTTGTCAAAATCAGTTTTAAGACCTCATGTCTATCTGTTCCAGCGCTCCTCAACTACGGTTCTTCAGGGAACTTCTGCAGAGATCTCCGGGGATCTCTGTCGATCCCTGCAGCTCCCCACAGTCCCAACCGAAAGCCAATATCAGATCCGCTTAATAAGCGGCACCCCCATTACTCCCAGGTGTGTAAGACGTCTAGCCGGACCAGTTACTTTGCAGGTGGGACTATTACATACGGAATCTATTCATCTCCTGGTCATAGAGGATGCCACCACTGAAGTCATTCTGGGACGGCCATGGTTGGTTTGCCACAACTCAATTCTCTACTGGGTGTCAGAGGAGGTTGTAAGAAGGGGTGAAAACTGCTTTCTTGGATGTTTTCCTGATCTCCCAGTGATCTCAGGATGCCCAGTGACACTAGGTTCCTCCACCCTGGAGAGTCCAGTGGAGAACATAATTGTGGATGTTCACCCAGCATATGAGCAGTTCAAGGACCTTTTCTGCCCCAGTAGAGCGACCCAACTTCCTCCTCACCTCACAACCTAATCAGGATCACGGAAGGACATGAGTGGAAGACCGCATTCATTACCCCCACGGGACATTATGAGTACCTGGTAATGCCTTTCAGGCTCGCTAATGCACCCACGTTTTTTCATGATTTTATTCACGATGTACTCCGGGAGTTTCTGCACAAGTAGGTTATCTCTATACACATACACAGTGAAAACATAATAATCCATCGTAAGTATGGTGATCACCATTAATAATGCACATGGTTAGTGATGAGGTAGGGGTAGGGCATGACAGTACCCACCCCAGAGAATGCCTCCTGGGGTTCTGCTAGGGCGACAGCCTAGGACATCAGGGCAGAGACAGCAGAACTGGGGCACACCAGAGATAGGGACCAGACTGAGACCAGAGACAGGGATAGGAACACGGGCAGACCAGACTGAGGGGATGAGAGAGGGATATAGTAGACCAGACAGCAGAGAGGGATATCGTGGACCAAAGAGCAGAAAGGGATATCGTGGACCAGAGAGGTATTTTGTGGAACAGAGAGGGATATCGTGGACCAGAGAGGGATATCTTGGACCAGATAGGGATATCGTTGACCAGAGAGGTATTTTGTGAACCAGAGAGGGATATAGTTGACCAGAGAGGGACATCGTGGACCAGAAAGGGATATCGTGGACCAGAGAGGGATATCGTGGACCAGAGAGTGATATCGTGGAGCAGAGAGCAGAGAGGGATATTGTGGAACAGAAAGCAAAGAGGGATATCGTGGACCCGAGAGCAGAGAGGAATATCGTAGACCAGTGAGTGAAGAAAGGGATGGTGGACCAGAGAGCGAAGAGAGGGATCGTGGACCAGAGAGCAAAGAGGGATCATGGACCAGAGAGCGAAGAGAGGGATATCGTGGACCAGAGAGTGAATAGAGGGATATCGTGGAACAGAGAGCAAAGAGAGGGATCGTGGACCAGAGAGGGATATCGGGGACCAGAGAGTGATATTGTGGAGCAGAGAGCAGAGAGGGATATTGTGGAACAGAGAGCAGAGAGGGATATCGTGGATCCGAGTGCAGAGAGGGATATCGTGGAGCAGAGAGCAGAGAGGGATATCATGGAACAGAGAGCAAAGAGAGGGGTTGTGGACCAGAGAGCGGATATCGTGGACCAGAGAGGAATATTGTGGACCAGAGAGGGATATCGTGGAACAGAGAGTGAAGAGAGGGATCGTGGATGACCAGAGAGCGGATATCGTGGACCAGAGAGCAGATATCGTGGACCAGAGAGGGATATCGTGGACCAGAGAGTGATATCATGGAGCAGAGAGCAGAGAGGGATATCGTGGACCAGAGAAGGATATCGTGGACCAGAGAGGGATATCGTGGACCAGAGAGGGATATCGTGAACCAAAGAGGAATATCGTGGACCAGAAAGGGATATTGTGGACCAGAGAGGGATATCGTGGAGCAGAGAGCAGAGAGGGATATCGTGGAACAGAAAGCAGAGAGGGATATTGTGGACCCGAGTGCAGAGAGGGATATCGTGGACCAGAGAGGGCAGAGAATGAGGACAGGATAGGACTAGGGCAGAGAACGAGGACGTGTGCAGAGAACGGAGGCGCATGGACAGGACAGTACATAATGGACAAAGGAGCGAGAACAGCGGACATGACAAGGACAGTACAGGATGAAGGAGTGAGGACAGTACAGGAAAAAGGAGCGGGCGAGCGAGAACAGGACAGGACTAGGAAACGCTGACAGGATGAGGAAGCGAAGACAGGACAGGACGAGAGAGCGTAGACTGGACTGGGCATGATGAGACAAAACCTGGATGGAGAACGAGAAACCCAAGACAGCACTGGGAGAAAGCAAGGACATGACAGTAAAACAAAACAACAAAACATTGATGGCTGAGGCTCTAAACAGAACAAATAGGAAATTACACAACTTCGGAGACACGCTGGGAAGATCATTTACAAATAAAAACAAATTACTCAGCCAATGTCACACAGGAGGAACATGAGGGTGTCCGGGTCTATGAACAGTCCATAGTCCTGGAGGGGCAGGGTCAGGGCGAGCCTTACAGGCTTCCACGGGCACAGAACGAGGCCTCCAGGCCTCCACGAGAGCAGAAAGAGGCCTCCAGGCCTTCACTAGAGTAGAACGAGGCCTCCAGGCCTCCACGAGAGCAGAATGAGGCCTCCCAGCCTCCGTGACCGGAGCAGAACGAGGCCTCCAGGCCTCCGTGACAGGATCAGAACAAGGCCTTCTCGACAGAACAGAATGCGGCCTCCTGGCCTCTTCGACAGGAACAGAACAAGGCCCCCTGGCCTCCTCGACAGGAACAGAATGAGGCCTCCTGGCCTTCTTGACAGGAACAGAACGAGGCCTCCCGGAGCCTGATGGGAGCGTTGCGACCTCCTTGGAGCTTGAAAGAGGCTCACTTGCCTTAATTGGTCCTTCCTAGGGTTGAGCTGAATGGGCGTGGTCCAAGCTTAGACTCCATCACCTGGGAACTGCCAAACACCTCAGTCATTAACGAAAATAAAAAAAGTCTATATCCTTACAGACTCGCGGGAATAGTTCCCACATGGTGGCGCCCCAAGTTAGGGCTTTTCCAGTGAGCAGCAGAATAACGAAAGAACTCTTCCGGTCTGGAGAAAGAAACCCTTCGGGAAAAGTACAAAAGTATCCATTACATTGAAAAATAAACTCATCGCAGAACTTTGTTGCCCCATCATACATATCTGGTAGCATGACGTAAGGAACCTCAGCCGGTGCAGTTGGGGGAGGAGCGGCATGCACGCTCTGCGCAGCCGAACAACCAAAACAAAACATTTTTTCGAGGGCGGGTACTACCCGAGCGTGTCCCGCTGACTCCATGTTTTTGCAAGTGCAAATATCAGCAGTAGTCAGACTTTCGGGAAACACACATTTATTTAAGGGTAAGTAACCAAAATAGCAATCTTTAAAGAAACGTAAACAAAACTGTGCAGAAACACTGCTCTAAGGAAAATAATACCTGATCTTCTGAGACGCGAACATAGACCGATTCTGAAAGCAGACAGGGATTCGAACATGGTAGACGACCGCAATTCCAAACATACACGTGCACAGTGCAAACATAATATTCCGTGCCATAATAATATTAAGTATGGCGCTCACCTTAAATAACGCACCATCACCAGGCTGATTGATCGCATCCCCAATCAGCAGGTGATTTGTGACGAGATAGGAGTAGGGCGTGACAGCGAGAGGGTTTGGGACCAAGCTCATCAGCAACTTCAGTGGGCTATCCGCAGACAGCAACACACCGCAGATGTCCACCGATCCACCAACCCGGACTATTAACCAGGTCAGAAGGTGTGGCTGTCCACCCGGAAATTGCGACTGCAACAACCATCCAAAAAGCTAGGTCCCAGGTTTGTTGGCCTCTTCACCATCTCCAGGAGAGTAAACCCGGTCACGTTTACTTTGTCACTCCCCCCGGAGTACAGCATTAACCCCACTTTCCACGTATCACATTTTAAGCCTTATTTTGGACCTCCCTTTGCCCCCACAGACTGCACAGAAAGAACCCCCCTTACCGCTCCTTGGGCCATTTACAAGGTCAAGGAGATCATGTCAGCCCGGCACCTTGGTGGTAAGTTAGAATATCTGGTGGATTGGGAAGGGTATGGTTCAGAGGAACAATCTTAGGTAATAAGGAACGGCATTCTGGACCCTCAGCTAATTCAGGAATTCCATCAGGCTAACCCACAAGCCCCGGCACCATGAGGACATGAGCGACAACCATGGTGTCGCTCGTTTTAGCCCTCAGGAGCGGGCCGTCAGGAGGGCGGTACTGTCATGCCCTCTCAGTTACTGCCACACTCTCCTGAATACTAATCCTGCTCACATGTCTCCTGTTCCAATCTAATCACACACGCTACTTAAACCCACTCCTCGAACACTCTGCGTCGAAGCTCGTTCTAAGAAGCTAAATGAACAGCGAAAGACTCTCTATTAATAATACCGTTTGTTCTCTGTGTTTTCACTTGTTTCTGTCTGTGTTCCAGTGTTTGCAGGATCCCGATCGTGTCTGCCGTGTCTTGCGCTTGATTGTTCGTCTGTGTCAGCATCTGTGTCAGCGCCTGTGCCCAAGTCACCTCTCCGCCCCAGAGCTCGCACCTTCCCTTACTGCACTCTCTCTTTGTCTGTCACTCGTCCGAAAATAAAAGAACTGTGCTTAATGTGATTTACCTGTCTGTGGTTCTCTAGCGTAACAACACCACAGTAGTAAACACTATATTACACTGCACTACACATATAGTATAACAAAGTGCACTGTACTATAGCACACTACAATACACTACATTATATTACACTACATTTTATTATGCTTATAAAAGACACCCTTATTCTGCACTGCATACATTCAACCCTATGCCACCGCACCACTACACTACACTATAGTATACTAGACTACAGTATACTATATAAAGCACAACACTAAACACATTACACTTCTTCTCCTTTCGGCTGCTCCCGTTAGGGGTCGCCACAGCGGATGTGACAAACGTGCTGTGAGCAAAGATGAATCCATAATGCAGTAGATAAACAGGTGTTTATTTGGGAAAGGGAAGAGGAAGGCAAACAGTCCAACAGGGGTAATCCAAAGAGTGGTCAAAATGCAGAGAAGGGTCAAATATCCAAAAGTCATAACTATCATAAACATCAACGCTTAGCAAGGCCTAGGGCAACAATACTTTGCGATAAGCCTTTAAAGGCCACCTGCTTATATAGGCGGACCACGCCCAAAATGGCCGCCATCGGGATTGAGCTCTAAAATTCAGGCGAGGACGCCCTCTGCAGGCGGTCCTCCAAAGGCACAGTTCTTACAGTATCCCTCCCTAGATATGCCTCCTGGCGGTCTTCTGGGGTGCCCCCTCGGGCGTGGACCTGGAAAAGACGGGTGACAAGCGTGGAAGTCCTGCAGTAGCGATGGATCGAGGATGTCGGCAGCGTTCACCCAAGACTGTTCCTCAGGACCATAGCCCTCCCAGTCCACCAGATACTGCAGACCTCCTCGACATCTTCTAGAACTGAGGATTTCCCGGACTGAGTATGCCAATCCATCCTCCAGTTCGATGGGGGCAGGAGGCTCGGACTGAGAGATGTTGGGGCCTGTACCAGGTACGTAGGGCTTGAGGAGAGAAACATGAAAGGTGCCGTGAATGCGCATGTGTGCTGGTAACTGGAGTTTATACGTCACCTCGTTAACTTGGCTAATGATCTTGAAAGGCCCAATGAATCTAAGGCTGAGCTTCTTGCTGGGAAGCTTGAGATATAGGTATCGTGTGGACAACCATACTCGCTGACCCGGTAGGTAGACCGGGGCTGGCCTCCGGCGTTTATCTGATTGCTTCTTCTGGGAATTCACCGCCCGTCCAAGCCGTACATGAGCCTCCTCCAGTCCTCCATGGATGGCACGCTAGATGGCTCACCGGTCCATGGAAATAGCGGAGGCTGGTACCCTAGAATACAGTGAAACGGGGTTAGTTGGGTGGAGGAATGGCGGAGGGAGTTTTGCGTGTATTCTGCCCAGGGCAGGAATTCACTCCAACGGTGTTGCTCTCTTGAGCAGTAGGACCGCAAATACCAACCCAATTCTTGATTTAGGTGCTCTGCTTGACCGTTGGACTGAGGATGATACCGAGAGATTAGACTCACATTGATTAGCAGAAGGCATACCTTGAAGGAGGATCAGCCGGCAGGACTTTGAAAAACGGTCAACCACGGTTAATATGGTGGTATGGCCTCCAGAGGCCAGCAGATCTGTGACAAAGTCGATGGAGAGGTGCGACCAGGGCCTTTGAGGAATTGGTAGCGGGTGCAGCAAGCCCTCAGGAAGGTGCCAGGGTGTCTTGGCTTGTGCGCACACCGCACAGGACTCCACGAATGCATGCACCTCTTCTCTCATACGAGGTCACCAATAGCTGTCCTGCAACATCTCTTGGGTTCTACGAATACCTGGATGTCCTGCACTCAAAGAGGTGTGTGCCCAAGCGATTAGACGTTGCCTGAATTCTGCATGTACGTAAGTCTTACCGGCAGGGGAACCTTGGGGCAGAGCACTTCGTTCATTGGCTTCTCGAATTTCTTTCTCTAGGTCCCACAGCACTGGAGCCACTATGATGCTGGGGTCGAGTATGGGCTTCGGGGCGTCGTTCTGTTTGATGAGGTCGTACCTCTGTGAGAGGGCATCCGCTTTCCGGTTCTTAGAACCTGGCCTGTAGGGTATAACGAAATCAAAAGGAGTAAAAAACAGAGCCCAACTCACTTGCCTCGCGTTCAAACGGTGAGCCCCCTTTACATACTCCATGTTTTTATGGTCAGTTAGTACCGTGAACTGACCCTCCAGCCAGTGACGTCATTCTAGTAAAGCCTCCTTAATGGCCAACAGTTCCTTGTTGCCGACATCATAATTACCCTCTGCCGGCGGGAGTTTACGGGAAAAGTATGCACATGAGTGTAGCTTAGGGGGTGTTCCATGACCCTGAGACAAAATGGCCCCCACCCCACAGTCACTAGTGTCCACCTCCACTACAAATGGGATCGTGGGGTCAGGGTGCTTGAGCATGGGAGCCGACGTAAATTTGTGCTTGAGCAGGTTAAATGCTTTGGAAGCAGCATCACTCCAACTTAGCTTAGTGGGAGACCCCTTTAACAGCGATGTCAAGGGTGCAGCGGTGTGACTATAATTTCAAATAAAGGGTCTATAGAAGTTGGCAAACCCTAGAAAACGCTGGAGCTCCTTGATCGAGCGAGGTAAGGGCCAGTCATGCACTGCCTCCACCCTACTTGCCTCCATTGACATACCTTTAGTGTTGACCCCATATCCCAGAAACTGTACCTCTTGGGCGTGAAATTGGCACTTTTCAGCTTTGACGCACAGGTTGTTCGCCAGCAGCTGGCGCAAGACTGCCTTGACATGGTCCTTATGTTGCTCCTCATCCTGAGAGTAAATCAGAATATCGTCAATATATACTATAGCACATACATTGAGAAACTCGCGAAGCACATCATTGATGAATGATTGAAAAACTGCGGGCGCATTGCACAGCCCATAAGGCATCACCAAATACTCATAGTGCCCCGTGGGGGTAATGAAAGCAGTCTTCCACTCATCACCTTCTCGAATTGGTACCAGATTATAGGCGCTTCATAAATCTAGCTTAGTAAAAACCTTAGCATCCTTTAGCTTTTCTAGTGCGGAGGGTACCAGCGGCAATGGATAGTGGTTCTTAACTGTGATGCTGTTGAGGCCACGGTAGTCAATGCAGGGCCTTAAGCTGCCATCCTTTTTAGAAACGAAAAAGAATCCTGCCCCGGCCGGTGAGGTGGATGGACGGATGTGCCCTGCTGCTAGCGCCAATATAGTTTTTTCTCCGCTTTCTCTTTGCTGAACACCTCCGACAGCTCTTGGTAACATGACGGAACATTGCTTGGGCATGCAGTGGTAGTAGCGTAAGACACAGCACTCACCCCGGAAATCCTGGCTGAACAGTGCTGGCTGCAGTCTTGAGACCATTGTAAAATTTTTCCGCGGGCCCACAAGATGACGGGGTCGTGTTTGGCCAACCATGGGAACCCCAGAATGAGGGGAGTTCTAGGTGCGTGTGCTAAGTAAAAGATTATTGTTTCATGGTGACTGCCATTCACAGTGAGCCGGAGAGGAACGGCCTTTCTGGGAATGGCCGAGCCAATCTCTCACCCATCTATGGCTGTTATGCTCACTGGCGGAATGCACGGTTCAGTGGGGACTTTCAGCTTTTTTGCCATACTAATGTCCATCAGATTCAGAGCTGATCCTGAGTCCACGAGGGCAGAAAGAATACCAGTTAAATCAACTCACTTGTACAGAGAAACTGGCATTCATATTAATGGATCTGATGGTTGAACTTACTTTACGGCCAGTCTTGTTGGTCAGAGAGGGGCATAGTGCACAAAGATGACCTTGAAGCCCACAATATAAACACAGCCCAAGTTTTTTGCGGCGCCTTCTTTCAACGGACGTAAGCTTCTAGGCTCCGATTTGCATTGGCTCGCTCTCAGGCTTATCACAAGGCTGAATGGGCATAGCGGGAGCTGACACCTCAGCTGGTTGCGTAGGAGGTTGTCCACACGAATCGCTCGCTGGATGAACTCAGAATAAGAGTCGGACTCGCCGCGGCAAACCATCTCTGCCTGTAATTCTGATCTGAGGACCTCCTTAAACAGGGCTTTCAATGTCAAATCGTTCATGCCACTTTGTGCTCCTAAAGTGCGAAAGGCGATGGCGTATTCCGTGGCAGATTGTGCATTTTGCTTTAAACGATATAGGCAGGTAGCGACATCAAGCCCGCCCGCTGGATGCTCAAAAACTTCCCGCAACTGAGAGATAAAGTACTCACTTGAAACTCTGATGCGTTCATATGCCTCCCATACGGCAGTTGCCCAGTCCAGTGCACGATCCGCGAGCAGAGAAATGAGAAAGGCCCATTTCTTCTCCTCAGATGGGAAGCGAGCAGACTGTTCCAAAAAATACATGCGGCATTGATGCATGAACCCCAGACTGATTGGTATCGCCGCTGAATTTATTCGGTAGAGAAGTTGGGGTGGCATAAAGAAGAGCGACTTGAGGGGGTTGCTGTTGAGCAGATGCGGATAAGGTGAGCGCATGAACCTGCTCCTGAAGTCCGTGGATGATTTGCGCTTGGAAGTTCAGTGCCGCTAATTAATTCTCCAGGGTGCTGATCTCTGCTGGATTCGCATTAGGCGAAGTATTCTGTGACGAACGTGCTGTAGGCAAAGATGAATCCATAATGCAGTAGATAAACAGGTGTTTATTTGGAAAAGGGAAGAGGAAGGCAAACAGTCCAAAAAGGTTATCCAAAGAGTGGTCAAAATGCAGGAAAGGGTCAAATATCCAAAAATCATAAATATCATAAACATCAACGCTTAGCAAGGCCTAGGGCAACAATACTTCGTGATAAGCCTTCGAAGGCCACCTGCTTATATAGGTGGACCACGCCCAAAATGGCCACCATCGGGATTGAGCTGTAAAATTCAGACGATGTCGTCTCTGCAGGCGGTCCTCCAAAGGCACAGTTCTTACAGCAGATCATTCTTCTTCACATTACCCTGTCCGCTACATCTGCCTCTTTCACCCCAACTACCTGCATATCTTCCCTCACCACATGCATAAACCTCTTCTTGGGTCTTCCTCTTTTCCTCCTGCTCGGCCCCTACATCCTCAGCATTCTCCTACCAATATACTGCATATCCCTCCTCTGCACATGTACAAACTAACTAGACCTAGCCTCCCTCACCTTGTCTCCAAAACATCCTACATGCGCCGTCCCTCTAATAAACCCATTTCTAATCCTGTCC
>JAOTRA010060922.1:0-16073 GCA_026260255.1 Pseudolaguvia tuberculata | reverse complement strand
CCCTGTGATGGGCTGGCGACCTGTCCAGGGTGTACCCTCTGCCTTTCGCCCTATGTGTGCTGGGATAGGCGCAGCAGGCCATCTTTACCACTGTGTGGAATCCCCTCTTCTTTTTATAACAATCTGCCAACATCAGGGTACTGAAGACAAGTTGCTCAAGTTTAGGAATACGAATGTTGTCCCATTATTGTATAATACAGGTTCCTAGTTGTTAAACTTTCTTAGGTCTTCTTTGTCGCATGTTCCTCTTTATGATGTGCCAAATGTTTTCTATGGGTAAAAGATCTGGACAGCAGGCTGACTATTTCAGTACCCAGATCCTTCAATCACAGTCTTGATGTTATAATTAATGCAGTATGTGATGACGTTGGATGGGAGGATATGTTGTTCTAGAACTTGGAAATACCTCTCGGCATTGATGAGGCCTTTCACGATGTGTGATGTCCATACTACACCCACTCATGCAACCCCATACCATTAGACATGCAGGCTTCTGAACTGAGCGCTGATAACTTGTCCTTGTCCTCTTTGGTCCGGATGACATGGCATCCCAGTTTTCCAAAAAGAACTTTAAATTTTGATTTGTCTGACCACAACACAGTTTTCCACTTTGCCTCAGACCATTTTATATGAACCTTGGCCCAGAGAAAATGCCTGCACTTCTGTATCATATTTAGATATGACTTCTTTTTTTACCTATAGAGTTTTAACCGGCAACGGTGAATGGCACGGTGGATTGTATTCATGAAAATGTTTTTTTGCAAGTTTTGCTGAGCTAATGTTGTGATTTCCATTACAGTAGCATTTCTGTATGTGATGCAGTGCCATCTAAGGGCCTGAAGATTGCAGGCATCTAGTATGGTCTTCCAGCTTTGACCCTTCCGCACAAAGATTGTTACAGATACTCTGAATATTTGGATGATATTATGCACTATAGATGATAACTTCAAACTATTTGAAACTTTCTGATAATGCACCAATTTCTTTTGCCGCAGAACTGGGGGAATTGGTGATCCTCTGCCCATCTTTAATTCTGAGATACAATGCCACCGAAAGGTTCTTTTTGTACCCAGCCATGTTGCCAATTGACCTAATAAGTTGCATATTGCTCCTCCAGCTGATGCTTATTTGTATATTTAACCTTTCAGACTTCTTATTGCTACCTGTCCCAACTTTTTTGGAATGTGTAGCTCTCGTGAAATATTTGACATGACATTTCAAAATGTTTCACTTTCAACATTTCATATATTATCTATATTTTATTCTGAATTAAATATTTAAATCTGAAACTTCTAGTTCATTTCATTCTGTTTTTATTCACAATTTTTTAAAATCAGATTTGTAGGAGAAGAAGGGGCAGTCTAGAATATTTGGTGGACTGGGATGGTTATGGGACAGACATTGCTGGGTCAAAGCAGTCCCTTGTAAGTTAGTTTCATGCTGCTCATCCTCAACACCCAGTTTCACATCCAAGGGGTCACCTAGAACACCTTGCCTGGACGCGGTTTCCTTCACCCACTGCCAGAGGTGGCCATCACTCGAATACTGATTGATTGTTTACACTTACCGGGTTAAGGGGTGATAACGTTCTGTGTAAAGTAAGTGGTTTTCTAGCTTGAGTGCGAAGTATTGGTGAAGTATTGTTTGTTCTCCTACCAAGCATTCTATTGTTTTTTTCTTTCAAGGATTTATACCCGTTTGCCTACTGATTTGGTTTTGTTTGCCTTGGATTACTTTTTTTCTCTGCATTACAGCACTTTCTGTGTTTTTGCATGCTACCCTGAACTTAATAAAACCAGTTACTTCAACATGGATCTGACTAAGCAAAGTTCATTACAGTCTTCAGTCTAATAATCTAAAGTGATGTATTATATTCATTCATTCATCTTCTATACTTACTTTTTCCCTAATTTGGGGTCATGAGGGTCTGAGGGTCATTGGCAGGCCACACACAGTCACACATACTGCTATGGGCACACATACTGCTTTAAAGGATTTAAGGATAGACTAACTCTGCTTTTTGGCGGGAACATGATTCAAGCCTTTCTTAATTTATCACTCAGAAAACTTGCAGGCATTCAGGAATATCAACATGCACACCTTGCTGCCATCCTCCTCACTTAACCGATTTCCATCCCGATGTGAATGTGTTTTTTTGCTCCCCAACACCACTCCACTGTAAAAATAGTAATGAACAGAGATAATGGTGATAAAGTATGACTAAGATGATTACAATACTATTACATGGCATAATATACTTATAATTTAACATAGTCTGAATTACGACCAAATTGAGTTATGTCCGGTCTGTTGGAACCAAACGTGATCTAAGTCGACGACCACCTGTAAAGCACTACTTCATACCCAGTGAGAGTGTACCAGATCCAAACACAGGCTTTACAAAGGATACAGCTGAGACGGATCCATATTGCAGCAACTAGTACAGACAGTGTTCATAAACAGGATAGAAGACTGTGTCGAGAACTGTGAAAATCTGTAAATGACAATCAATACTTCACGATAAACGCACAGGTTATATATCGCACTCGTGAAATTTAACCGAGAAGTGAGACTGACAGTCAATATTCCGAGAAAGTGACCTCTGTTGGTGGGTTGTGTACAGAAGTGTACACAATAAATAGAGATAAGCGGTAAAGTATTAAAAAAGATGTAAATCTGACAAGCTCTGATGTGATTTCAGGACTCAGCTTTTGAAATGGCATTTTCAAACACGTTTATTCCAGTTTGCATTTTTTAACATTCTCACTAGCGTAGCTTGTCCACACAAAAAAAGTTCCCCTTCAAATGAATATTTCAATATATTTGCTATTTATTTAATTCCCTCTGCAACCGATATGAAAAACAATACCTTGCACAGAAACCAGTAAACTAATGTCATAAGTGTGAGTATACTATGACTGCATTGTTTGCACCAGCTACACTATCTGTCAGTAGCTTGCATCACACTTGTGTCTTTGCGCAGTTCATTACCCCGGCTGAGGTAAGTGCTAAGAATAGCTGTGTTACTTAATGGAGAATGATATAGAATTGGCTGACAAAACACTAGTGCTGAGTGAGACGATTTGCTTGCCGATGACTGTGAATCCCATATTCTCTGATCATCAAAACGTTTCTGTGATTAGTTATTTCTAAACATTTGAAAAGCAATTAATAAATTAATGAATCAAATCATTCATACACAGTAAAGCACATTGTAGATACATAGTATTGCATGTAGTGTTTTTTTTACCATCAGTGTTAGAAAAGTATAATGCAAATAAAAGTTTACAGTGGTGGATCAGATGGTTGAGAAGCTGTTGGTTTAAGTTGCTAGTCTGATACTTTTATGTCTTTGAGCAAGAGCCTTCCTGCTCTGGAGGTACTATAGCTGATGCTCTAAGAAACAGATTGCACTTTTCTGGGGATTAAATTTCATGACACATTTCATGATCACATATATATTTACATTCATTCAGAACTAAAATTAGTTTCTTCACAAATCCCAGTACAGGCTAAGCCATGGTTGAAACTTGTTGATCAACAAGCCAATACTTTTAACTATTTACAGTTACAGTTTGGCATTTGGCAAATGCTCTTATCCAGAGCGACTTACATTTGGTCTCTTTTTTTTTAGTCTGATCAATTGTGGGTTAAGGGCCTTGATCAAGGGCCCACAGTCATTGCTTGGTGTAGATGGGATTCAAACCCCAGTCTTTCTGGTATTAATCCAACACTTTAACCACTAGGTTACCAGTACCATTTAAGATAATTCTGCCAATTTACACAGTAATAAAACCTTTGAAAAATTAATAAATCAAGGTGCATGTGTGGCTTTGCATGGTGGCTGCTAAAATATAATGTTCTGTACGTTTGAATAGTATTTTTTAAACTAACTCTTCTTGTCAGAGCTGCATCTTGACTGGTGTCCAGAGTCTTTTTCTTAGTCTGAGACCGGATATTGTGTGTGTGTGTAACGCACCGGTAGAGGACAAAGGAGTCGAATCCATGTTGCAGAGTTCAAAAACAGTATTTATTGTGCAAGGGATAGGGAAGGCAAACAAATCCAAATCGAGTGTCAAAAGCTTAGTCAAAGAAGCATAGCATAAAGTCAAGTATCCAAAGGGTAATCCAAACATGTAATACAGAAATCGCTTAGTAAGGCCTAGGGCAACAATACTTTGCACAGTTCTCAGAGAACCACCTGCTTATATAGGTGGGCCACGCCCTAATGGCCGAAACAGGAAGTGGAGTTCTAAAACTCGGGCGAGGGTGCCCTCTCTAGGCGGTCCTCCGAAGACCTAGTCCTTACAGTACCCCCTCCACTAGGAACGCCTCCTGGTGGTCTTCTAGGGCGCCCTCTGGGGCATGGACCGGGGAGCTCACGGTGTCAGGCATGGAAATCTCGTAGCAGTGAGGGGTCGAGAATGTCGGACGCCTGTACCCAGGACTGCTCTTCTGGGCCATAACCCTCCCAGTCCACGCATTGCATTGGAACGCATTGGAAGGGCATTAATCCAGTCGCTGAACGCCGAAGGGAATTCTGTGCATACTCAGCCCAAGTGTCGTCGCCCACTCCAGAGCGCGATCTGATAGTAAGGAAATGAGTAAAGCACATTTCTTGGTCTCAGTGCTGCTTGTTCGCTTGTAGAACATGCGACATTGGCGGATGAACCCACTGCAGTAGTTGGGGTCTCCGCTGAACTTACTGGGAAGAGAGTTCACTGGAGAGCTGAGCGAGACAGACTGCAATGGCTGATTCTGCGCAGTAGCGGTCTAGGTGAGAGCGTGCACCTGCTATTGCAAACCTCGGATGATTTGGGCTTGGGAGTTCAATGCAGCCAGTAAGTCATCCAAGGTTCGAATCTCCGCTGGATTCGTAGGTGGCGAAGTATTCTGTCATGCACCGGTAGAGGACAGAGGAGTCGAATCCATGTTGCAGAGTTCAAAAACAGTATTTATTAAGCAAGGGATAGGGAAGGCAAACAAATCCAAATCGAGTGTCAAAAGCGTAGTCAAAGAAGCATAGCATAAAGTCAAGTATCCAAAGGGTAATCCAAACATGTAATACAGAAATCACTTAGTAAGGCCTAGGACAACAATACTTCGCACAGTTCTCAGAGAACCACCTGCTTATATAGGTGCTTATATATATACCAGGCGGTCCTCCGAAGACCTAGTCCTTACAGTGTGGGTGTGTGTGAGTGGGTTTAAGTTGAGGTGAGTGATGCTTGTGCACTGATGCTGGGTAAGAACTATTAGGAAAATTACTTTATATATATTTTTAATTGCAAATTAGACTGGTTAGATGAATAAATTAATTACATTTTGATAAAAAACATTTGGATGTAGGTGCTGAATGTCTTCTTCTGATAGTGTTGAGGTCAGCAGTGAATGACCTCCTAGTGTTTAGGTAATTTAGAGGATCTGGACAGTTTTAATAAATGGTGGGAAATTATTATTCCAACATTATTTTAACAACTGGAGTCTCTATAGTTCTTATTGCTGCTTTATTTCAGTGACTAATTGTAAAAATGGTAGAGAAATAAAATTATTCATTCATTCATTCATTCATTCATTCATTCATTCATTCATTCATTCATTCATTCAAGCATTCATCTTCTTAACCGCTTATTCCCTAATTCGGTTTGCTGGTGCCCATCCCAGGTCACATTGATAGACAAATATGCTTCTCATATTTGTACATGGACGCATTTATGTGATCACTTGAACCATCTCACATAGAGACATGAACCTGTAAAACTTTCCTCCCACAATCCAAAAAGAATGATTAGGTTGATTGGCGATTCTAAATTGTCAGGAGTCATTGTGTGTGGTTGTTTGTTTATGGCTACGACATATACAGAATTTGATTATTATTTGATTATTATTTCTCCTCAGCAATCATACTCAGCCATACTCAGGCTAAAGGCTACCCATAAAAGCTTGTGTGTGTGTTTTGGTGTGCTCTAATTAACTGACCCATCATTCAATTCCTTAAATTTAGGCTTCATTTACTTTGTTTATGCAGAGAAAATACTGTGTTTGTATTATAATCTTTTAGATTTATTGATCTAATGGACATTTGATGGTCAATCGTGTAATGATTTTGTTCTGTTATTTGGATGTTCATCATATTCTTCTGTTAAATATCACAGGACTAGTTTCAGGCCAGTGCCATGCCTTGCAACAGTGACAAGACAAAAATAGCACACATTTTATCATAATAGTTATTAATAGAAAGATTAGCTTTATTTTATTATAGATTTAGAAAAAATGTAGACTAATATTTTTAGCCATTATAATTTTTGGAAAAAATAAATATCCTATAATCTAAAGCTAAATTGGTTTACAAATCATATTTAACAATAGCAAATATTACGAGTCAGATGTAATTCCTGATTTTTCAGGCTGTTGGAAGTGAGCTGGCTAGGCAGTGGCAGACAGCACATATGCTAATATGTCCTGGTGTTTTGTTCATCTTTTATTCTCAAGTTTTTTCCCTGGTCTTTCTTCAGTGGTGTGAAATGTTATGTTAAAGTGAAAGATGCAAGGTAAATGTGCTGGATAATAGTACACCTATCCTCTGTCTAAACAGCCATGTAATGACATGGCATTCCAATTTCTAAAAACATGTCATTGAGTAAACTGTCTATGACAAATTGACGTGCAAGAGGGAGAGAAAGAGACAGATCGAGAGAGCAGCAGAGCCATGAAGAAAGATGTGTGTGTGTAAATTACCCTGCAGCATATGTTTTTCTAGTGTTTCCATAGACTCCATATTCACCAAGTTACGTAAGATGTTGAATAAATAAAACATAAGCCAAACCCTAAATCAATCAAACATTTACAGTGGTGTGAAAAATTGTTGGCCCCCTTACTGAGTTCCAATCTTTTTCATGTTTCTCACACTTTAATGTTTCAGATCTACATACAAGTTTAAATATTAGTCAAAGTTAACATGAGTAAACACAAAAGAGTTTTTAAATGAAGGTTTTTATTAATAAGGGAAAACTAAATCCAAAACTACATGGCCCTGTGTGAGAAACTGTTTGTCCCTTTAACCTAATAACTGGTTGTGCCACCCTTAGCAGCAACTACTGCAATTAAGCGTTTGCGATAACTTGCTATGAGTCTGTTACAGCGCTGTGGAGGAATTTTGGTCCACTCATCTTTGCAGAATTGTAATTCAGCCACATTGGAAGGTTTTCAAGCATGAACCGCCTTTTTAAGGTCATGCCAGAGCATCTCAATAGCATCTGACTAAAATTTAAAATTTGTTTGATGATTTGAATCATTAAAGTGTGACAAACATGCAAAAAGATTGGAAATCAGAAAGGGGCCATCACTTTCTCACACCACTGTATCTACTTCTGCTAGACATAATTAAAGGGAATTATGGGCTACCAGGAACTGACGCTTGTATGTATAAAAATTCTAAGATGGTCGTTAGTCTACTGGTCCTGACATTGTATTAGTAACTAGTCTACCCTAAATGGTTACATAACAATACTATAGGGGCTAATATAAGCGTGTATTCAGCAGTGTTCTGCAAATTACTGTTGTATCCAAACATACAGTCACTCTGTGTTAAATAAATCTTCACAGACGTTTCACATACACTTCACACTGTAATAACTATTTTCCGAGTCCTTGTTGCAGCAGCTCAGTTTATTAAGTAATCCACAGATACACTGAATTGTAGTCATAATGCAGTCAGGGATCAAACACCAGGTAAACAGATATCATAGGCAGAATCCAAATCGCGATATAGGAAGTAAAGTCGAACAAACAGGTATAAGGTTACAACACAGGTACAGATCATAAACAGGAACAGAATGCTCTATAAAGTTGGCAGGACAAGCAGTACTTTGCAATGAGCAAAAGTCTTAACTCTTGGCTTCCTTTAATATGGCGCCCTCGACTCGACGAGTTCCTTAGAATTCAGACGAGGTGTGGTGATCAGCGGGAACTGCACCCATTACAGTACTCCCCTCTCTACAAACGCCTCTTGGCATTCTTCTGGGATAACCTCTGAGATGGGGAGCGCGTCATTCTGGGTGAGCGGCGTGGAAATTGGCAGTTAGTGAGGAGTCTAACATATCTGCAGCTTTCACACAAGACCTCTCTTCAGAACTGTATCCCTCCGAATCCACCAGATACTAAATTAAACCTCTTAGTTGGCGTGGCTGAGCATTGGTCAGGATCACCATTGTATTCTTGAGACAGAGAAAGGATTGGCAATTGGCATCGCCGCTTGTGGAGTAACATTTTGACTTACTAGCTCAGTTAGCTTGTCTTTTAAAGTTGGCAGGACAAACAATACTTTGCAGTGAACTCTTGCCTCTTTAATTATGGCATATTATTCCCTGGCAAGGGGTCTTTCTTTGTATGTTCTTACTGCCCTTATGTGGGTTTCCTTTGCGTACTCCAGTTTCCTCTCACAATGCAAAAACATGTGCATTAGGTTGATTGGTGATTCTAAATTGCCCATGTGAATGTCTGTGTGGCCCTGCAACGGACTGGTGACCTGTCCAGGGTGTACCCCTGCCTCTCGCCCTATGTGTGCTGGGATAGTCTCCAGCAGACCCATGTCACCCACAATTAGGGAATAGGGGGGTTAGAAGATGAACGAATGGAGGACTATAAGATACATGTGTATTTGCATATTTCTTTCAGTGACTGACATCTTACTGTTTTCCCCTTTTGTTGTGATCAATATTTGTCTTACTATATGATGATGTAGGGTATGCTTTTCTACGATGTCAGCGGGAATGAATTTTAACCATAACTCCTGAATTAGTTCTGATGCTACCATTATGTTACACTTTATGATCTTCATGATTCATGTGATCCTGTGAATTGGAATTGATCAATTTATTGATGAAGACAGAAAGCAATTTTTGTATGTCACTCTGGATATAGGGAACAACATTCTGTAAATGTGAATCATCAGTCAGAAATTGGGAACGATCTGGAAGCAGCCATTCAATCCTAAGGCCAGTGTCTTCAGTATATAACAAATACAAAAGGACCAGCGTTGTTGTTCCAATAAATTTAAAAAGGATTGTAAGTAGTATTCTTTCTTATTAGTTATTTTTAGTTACTTGTATATTAATTACTTTTGTTTACACAGAATATTTTCTGTTATAGATAATAATCTATAAATAATGTAATAAACAGTGTGATTTCATAATGTAGTTGACACCTCGTACTTAATACATTGTTATAAACAGTAGGATGATTTCTGCATAACATTAAGGAAATGTGAACTTTGTAAATAAAAACAGCACTAAGATCACTAATTATACAATAATGCATCATTTTGGATGTTTCTTTGTGTGCAACATGATGTGTAAGTGTTATCATAACCTGATCTCACTCATAACATACAGTAAAGCGAGGATGAATTTTGCATTATTAAGAGCAGAAGAGCTAGGTGAAATATACTGTACAAACATAAACATACTAATAGACTGCCTGTGTGCTAAGACACACAATATTGGCCTTTAAAGATTAGCATTTATACCTTGAGGCTCTGACTTATTCTCTTCTGCAATGGAAATCCCTGTGTTCAAACAATGTAGCATTCTGTATAACTGGATACCGTATGGCCAGCTGAAAACTCATTTTCTCACACAAAACCATTGACAGTGTAACCTCACCTAAATTTCCTGACTATAATAAAGGTCTGTGTTAGAGTTCGAGTACTGAGCACCTTGCTTGCTCTAATTATTGTCTTTGACATATTTTACTGCATTTTCTTGTGATTGGTCAAGTCAGTAAAATCTGGCCCTGTATGTAAGCCACCAGCAAAGCCATGTCTAGCTGCTTGAGCTAACACTTACTTATTACAATTTTAAAGTTGTATATTTAGCAGACGTTGAGATCTTAATTATTTTAATTGTACTTTCTCATTCATTTACAATATATTCATATATTTGTACTATAGGTGTTAAGTGTTATAAATAAAAGCAGGAGACGCAGGAGACGCTGGATCCAACACCCACATAAGTGCTTTACCCGCGAGAAGCAGAACCACAAAAGCACTCTTCCTGCTTTGTATTATAAAGTAATTTGGAAAGGTTTCAAAGTGATCTCTACACAGGTTAAGAAAATTATCACAATATCCCGACTAGCCGTCGTACCTCGCGGGAAGATCTGTGAAATTTTATTTTGCCGGTTCGGTGCAGCAGGACAGCCAAAATAAAACTTCTCTTTACTGGCGGGTACTACCCGAGCGTGTCCTGCTGACTCCATGTTTTTTGGCAGATTATTCTCTTACATGTTATAAACACAAGCAAGAGTCAGACCTCGGGAACACGCTTTTATTTTTAGGTAAGTACAAACTGAGATCTATAACTAAAATGAAACCAAAACAAAACTGATTCTAAAGTGGAAACAAATTCTTGGAAGTAGGAGAAACTTTAGACTCGAACATAGCGGCATAGCAATTTCTGTTCAACCCAAATGAGAATGGGTTCCCTGTTGAGTCTGGTTCCTTTCAAGGTTTCTTCCTAATTCCACCCTAGGGAGTTTTTCCTTGCCACTGTCGCCTCGGCTTGCTCATCAGGGACGAACTCATCATTCATCTATTTATTATTCTTTCTGTAAAGCTGCTTTGAGGCAATAACTGTTGTAAAAAGCGCTATACAAATAAAATTGAATTGAAATTTGAATTGAAAACACACATAATGTGAAACAATAATCCTTAAATAATGCCCAGATGGTGTTTAGTGACATAGAAGGGGTAGGGCATGTTTTATAACAGCACTCCCTCTTCAAAGAATGCTTCCAAATAGGAGAGACACTGACCAAAACAAGGACAGACAGAAACCAGGGCAGAGACAGGGAAGGAGACAGACCAGAGATATGCATTGGGACAGACCAGAGACAGGGACCAGAAACGGGGACTGGAACACAGACAGAGGTACGCAGACAGGGACAGGGTGAAATAAACAAGGATCAAAAAGGGATTAAGAGACAGGAGGCAAGAAGTGAGGAGAGAAAGGGCTGAGACTGGAACAGGGCCTGGAGCAAGACGAGACAGGAACCGAGCAGGACATGAGAGTGGCAAGAGCAGCGAGGATAGAAACTAAGAGGACAAGGAAAGGATAGACAAAGATGGGAACAAGAACAGAACAGAGAGAAAGGACATGAGCCAGAGGTAGGGACGAGTGGCAAGAGCGAGACTAGAAACTAGATGGAGACCAGAGGGACAGGAACCGAGACAAAGGACTGAGACAGGGTGAGGAACAGATCAAGGACACGTGGAATGAGAGAACAAGGATGGAGAACAAGGATGAAGAACGAGGGAATGGGGAGAGAGAACGAAGACAGAAAATGAGCGAACGAAGATGAAAAATGAGGGAACGAAGATGAAGGAACAGAGAATGAGGATGAAGAACAAGGACAGAACGAGGACTAAGAACAAGGACAGAACAAGGACAGAGAACGAGAGAACGAGGATGAAGAATGAGAGAACTAGGACAGAGAATGAGGATGAAGAACAAGAGAATGAGCACGAGGAACGAGAGAACGAGGGTGAAAAATGAGAGAATGTGGACAAATAACGAGAGAATGAGGACAGAGAAAGAGGACAGAGAACAAGGGCGAAAAATGGTGACAAGAGCAGCGAGGGAAGAAACTAAGAGGACAAGGAAAACAGACAAAGCAGGGGACAAGACGAGAACAGAGAGAAAAGAGGACATGATTAGAGGTAGGGACGAACGACAAGACCAAGACTAGAAACTAGACAGAGACCAGATCAGAGACCAGATCGGGGACAGGACCAGAAAATTGAGATAGGGAGAAGAACAAGCAGTAAGCGAGACGAGAGGGACAGGAACTGAGATAGATGACAATGGGCGAGAGCTGAGACTAGGAACAAGGACGAGAGCTTAGACAGTATGAGGAACAGAACGAGGACACGTGGACAGAGAATGAGAGAACAAGAACGGAGAACAAGGACAAAGAACAAGGGAATGAGGACAGAGAACGAGGGGACAAGGAATGAGGACAGAGAATGAGAGAATGAGGATGAAGGGACAGAGAATGAGGACAAAGAATAAGGATGAAGAACGAGGACAGAATGATGACAGAGAACGAGAGAATGAGGATGAAGAACTAGAGAACTAGGACAGAGAATGAGGACGAAGAACGAGAGAATGGGGACGAGGAACGACGGAACAAGTACGAAGAACAAGGGAATGAGGACAGAGAATGAGAGAAGGAAGATAAAGAATGAAGGAATGAGGACGAAGTGACAAAGTGAGGACAAAAATGAGAGAATGAGGAACAAGAGAATGAGGGCAAAGAACGAGAGAACGAGGACGAAGATCGAGAGAACAAGGACAGAAAAAGGAGACAGAGAACAAGGAAAGGAGGATGAAGAATGAGTACAAGGGAACAAGACAGAACGAGGATGAAGAACAAGGAAGTGAGGACAGAGAACAAGGGCAGAAATCATAAACAAGAGTTCGAGGGCAGAGAACAAGAAAACTGGAACCAAAGAGCGAGGGCACAAGACTAGAAAACAAGAACATAAGACTAGAGAGCGAGGACAGGGGCGAGAACAGTATAGAGACAGAGAGGAAGATGGTTGAGAACGGACTAGGAGTGAGACCATGACAGGGATAGGAAGCGAGACATGAACAAAGACAATGAGGAAAGAAGACGAGAGAGACCCAGACAGGACACGGGACAGAAAACCAGACAGACAGGAGATAGGACTAGACAGCCTAAGAACTGGAACCAGAAATAGCCATAGAAAGGGAACCGGAAATCAGTTAGGGGTCAAACCAGGATTGGAAACAAAACCAGACAAAAAGCAGGACCAGACACAAAGGAGGAGGGAACCAGACCGAGACAGAATCGGACACTGGTACAGGACAGCACCGAGACCAGGCAAGGAGCAAGAGAGGACTGAGAAACAGACAGAGATAGGGCCAAGACAGAAACAAAGACTAGGACAGGCAGAGACAGACTGAAAACAAAGCAAGAAGGCAACCAAAAATAGTTATAATTTTGGAGGTAGGGACCATACGGAGAAGGGAACCAGAATCGAAACACTGTGGAGGGATAAAACAGGCAAGAACAGGAGGGCTGAGATTGGGGGAAAAATAGTCAAGGAATTAAAGACACTGAAGAAGACAGAGGCACAGAAACAGACGGACAGGAAACTGACAGACCAACAGGCAGAAAGATCCAAACTGAAATACATTGGAGAAAACAAGACAATAGAACTTGACTGGAAGCGAGACGTAACAAACTAATAGAAAAATGATAATTCATTTGAACACATAATTGGAGCCTAATAACAACAAATTTACAGACTGTCACATACAGAAAGGGCAGAGGGGTTCAGGTTCCATGAACCGTCCATAGTCCAGGAGGGGCAGGATCTTGGCCAGGATTCCAGGCCTCCATGAGGACAGAACAAGGCCTACATTCCTCCTGGGGAGCAGAACAAGGTCTCCAGGCCTCCTTGAGGACAGAACGAGGCCTCCGGGCCGCCACGGGAGCAGAGCATGGCTCCTGGACCACCACGGGAGCAAAGAGTGGCTCCTCGGCCACCACGGGAGCAGAACAAGGCCTCCAGGCCTCCATGAGGACAGAACAAGGCCTCCAGGCCTCCTCGGGAGCAGAGAGTGGCTCCTGACCCCACTCGGGTGCAGAACGAGGCTTCAGGCCTCCTTGGGAGCAGAGAGTGGCTCCTGGACCACCATGGGAGCAGAGAGTGGCTCCTGGACCACCACGGGAGCAGAGGGTGGCTCCTGAACCACCGCGGGAGCAAAGGGTAGCTCCTGGACCCCCACGGGAGCAGAGGGTGGCTCCTGGGGCACCACAGGAGCAGAGGGTGGCTCCTCGGGACATGGCTGCAACCTCCATGGAGCTATGAAGAGGTTTCTTTGATGGTTTCTTTCTTTCCTGGGGCTGAGCAGTAGGGGCGTGGTCCATCTGCCATGTCAGTTCTAGCACATGGGGACTGCCAAACGTCTCAGTCATTAATACAAAAAGGTAGTTTACGTCCACGCTGACTCGCTGGAATAATTCCCACATGGTGGCAGCCCACGTAAGTGCTTTACCCGCGAGCAGCAGAATCACAAAAGCACTCTTTCTGCTTTGTATTAAAGTCATTTGGAAAGGTTTCAAAGTGGTCTCTACACTGCTTAAAAAAATTATCACAATATTCTGAAGAGCTCTAATGAAAACCGTTCTTCACGGGATTTTAACGTAGAAAAAGATTGTTGGAACTAGGAGAAACTTCGGACTCAAACATAGCGTCATATCGAACCAACACACACATAACGTGAAACAATAATCCGCGCGCACCTTAAATAACGCGCCATGTGTGACATAGAAGGGGTAGGGCTTGTTTCAGATCTCTTCAGTTTATTTATGAAAATGTATTCTTCTGAACTTACAATGATATTGTATGTTAACAATGTGAATAAAAACAGAATGCAATAAAATTGAAGTTTCAAATTTCAATATTTTATTCAGAATAAAATATAGATAACATTTCAATATGTCTCACTTTCAACATTTGATATGTCATGCCAAATATTGGCTCATTTTAGATTTCATCAGAGCTACACATTCAAAAAAAGTTAAGACAGGTAGCAATAAGAGGCTGGAAAAGTTAAAAGTACAAATAAGAATCAGCTGGAGAACCAATTTGCAACTTATTAGGTCATTTGGCAACATGAATGGGTATAAAAAGAGCAGTTGTCCTCTTTAGACCGGATGACATGGCATCCCCGTTTTTCAAAAAGAACTTAAAATTTCGATTCATCGCAGAACAGTTTTCCATTTTGCCACAATCCATTTGAAATGAGACTTGGCCGAAAGAAACCCCATGCGTTTCTGGGATATGGCAAGATATGGCTTCTTTTTTGACTTATGGAGTTGTAGCCGACAACGGTGAATGTAACAGTAGATTTTCTTCACTGACAGTAGCATTCCTGTATGTGATGCAGTGCTGTCTAAGGGTCCAAAAATCACTCTTGCGATTGTTCCAGATCCTCTGAATATTTGGATGATATTTTGCACTGTAAATGATCTTAACTTATCTTATGATTTTTCTCTGAGAAACTCCTTTCTGATATTGTGCCAATATTTTTCAACACAGCATTGGTGATTCCCCCAATCACCCCATCCCATTGGTGATTCCTGTGCCCATCTTGACTTGTGAGAAACACTACCACTCTGAGAGGCTCTTTTTATATCAAATCATGTTGCCAATTAACCTAAAAAGTTGCAAATAGGTCCTCTAGCTGATTCTAGTTTGTAAATTTAACTTTTCCGGCCTCTTATTGCTACCTGTTTCAACTTTTTTGGAATGTGTCGCTCTCATGAAATCCAAAATGAACCTATATTTGGCATATTTCGAAATGTCTCACTTTCAACATTTGATGTTATCAATGTTGCATTCTGAATAAAATATTGAAACTTGAAAAAGACTAGTATTCCCCTGTAGTTAGACAACTATTGAGTGTGAAAGCCCATGTGATGCATAATGTGTTATTTTGAAAAGTCAAATGCCCTGACAAACATGGCATTATATAATCCAACATTCAAGAATTGCTGAATATTATTGTCATTGGTTACAAAAGGTCTCTAAGTGGGATTGCTTTGGGGAAGCTAGACATAAAGTTATATAATTGTGCAAAACACTATTTTTAAGAATAATCAGAAATTCTGTGATCTCTTATATGTATGCCTCTTTTTTTATATAATTGTGTATTTGATATTTTCAGTTTAAGAAAATTAAACTTTAATTTGCACTTAAGTGCAAGTAAAATTACAAACTTCTAAAAATGTACTTACAATAAGTAATTTAAAAATGTCAGAGTAACATGAGTAGTATTACTTGACTCCATTAGCTACCAGCATTTCATTAATAGGCTATTGTATACCATAGTTACTGTTGTTTAACAGGATTTTTTTCTAAGGTGAGAGGACGCCTGAGGAAGGGAGAATGAGTGTTCTGGTACTAATTTTTAAGAATAAGGGAGATGTGCAAGCATGCAGTAACTACAGGGGAATAAAGTTGATGAGTCACACCATGAAGT
>JAOTRA010060908.1:0-16076 GCA_026260255.1 Pseudolaguvia tuberculata | reverse complement strand
ACACACACACACACACACACACACACACACACACACACACACACACACACACACACACACACACACACACACTGAGTTGTCTAAAGCAGATAAGTTGATAAAAGAGAGCGATATGGAGAGAAATGAGCTTTCAGGGTGCAAAGATTATTTACTACACACATCGCCTCTGGAACAACTCAGTGTCTCACAACATTACAGCTGGAAAAAAACCCAGACCAAAAGTCCTTGTTCACCTGCAGAGCGATTAGTCCACCTCAGTAAAGTTTGTTTCAATGTCACCTCAATGTCACTTCAAACTTGATCCAGTGTTTGATTTTCACACCCCACAAATTCAAGACAGTTTAAAAGTTTTTACACCCTTACCATGACTCGGTACTTCATCTTTTCTTCTTTTTCACAGTGTTGCTTTCCTTTTCTTTTCCCCAAATGATCGCCAAATTTAGAGCCACATTGGTAAGATCCCCAAAAACATGTTATAATGACTCTTAAGCTGCCATCTCTCTCAAATACTCCTTTTTTTGCTTTCTACTTAATCCTTTCTTCTCTTTTTCCTCTCAATCCAGAGAGGTGCAAGTTTGTATTAAAAAAAATTACACTCCCCCTTCTCTCTCATCACTAGTCGAAGCCAAGTCAAACTTTTAGAATGTCATTTAAAACACTGAGACAGCAGCTCAATTGTCTTTACAGCGAATGGGAACGAGAGCAGAAATGCACACAAATGCAAAAGAAAGAGAATTCAGGGATAAGACATTCAATAAATAGAAAGATTTATTCCGCATTAAATTCAGTAGAGGAGTTAAATCTGTTTTGAAGTGCTCCGACACTTCCATTCCTTCCTTAATTTCAACATCCCAGAGCTGCTGTCAACACAGGGTTTTGCACATGGAGCCAGAATTATCTCCCAAATCATTTAACAGAGCTTCGTCATTCAGCACGTCAAACTGATTCCAAGAAGTCGAATATTTAAATATATGAACCACATCCTGGATGTGCATTTCAACTTGCATCACCAAACTGCAAATAAAGAAGGGGTGTGTCACTTTGTGTACACTTTCCACATGATTGTTTATGAAATAAATAAATCTACAGTCAGTCCTTCCATGATTTTATATTTGGTGCAATTGAAAATGCTGCAATATTTGACGTTGCTGCAATATTTGTTTTCTTTTTATTCAATTAGTAGAAGATTCACTAAAGAAACACAAGTACCTTTATCTGGAGCTGCACTTATGTTCATATGACACATCCTGGTTCAAACAGACAGACAATGTGCAGTAGTGGTTAACACGGGCGTCTTATGGACCAGGTACGTTTCCCGGGCCAGGGGATCTTTTTGTGG
Organism: Pseudolaguvia tuberculata; assembly: GCA_026260255.1. Taxonomy (NCBI): domain Eukaryota; kingdom Metazoa; phylum Chordata; class Actinopteri; order Siluriformes; family Sisoridae; genus Pseudolaguvia; species Pseudolaguvia tuberculata. The sequence continues at coordinate 14,737 of JAOTRA010060908.1, read as the reverse complement.
GGAGTTTGAAGGTTCTCTCCATGCTTGCATAGGTTTTCTCTGGATACTCCGGTTTCCTCCCACCATCCAAAAAACATGTACATTAGGTTGTTTGGTGAGTCTAAAATTGCCCATAGCAGTGAATGTGTGTGTTAATGGTTGTTTGTATATATGCCCTACGATGGACTGGCAAACTGTCCAGAGTGTACCCCTGTCTCTCGTTCTATGTGCAATGCGATAGGCTCCAGCGGATCCCTGTGACCCCGAATCAAGGAATAAGCAGGTAAGAGTGGTAGCTTAGTGGATAAAGTGTTGGACTGATATCAGAAAGACCAGGGTTCGATTCCCACCTCTAACAAGCAACCACCATGGGCAACACAATTGCTCCGCTTTACAAATCCAATGTAAGTCGCTCTGGATAAGAGTGTCTGCCAAATGCTGTAGTGCAGAATTTCTTTCATTTCTTTTCTTCTTCGCATTAGTTTATTGAATATAAACATTTTGGAAAAAAGGAATTTTACAGAACTTCCACAAAAGTCCAAAATAATTCCATTACAGAGATTTTTTTAACCAAAAATCAGACATTACTTAATCATTGCAATACAGCAGGATTTATTATTAAAATTTAACCCAGACAGCTAATTAACACTATCAGCAATTATTCATATGAAACTTTGCTCTGTAGCTCATATCTCAATGCTGAGATCAGAAAAGACAAAACCAGCTTAAACTGCTGTTTGATCTGTTTGACGCAAAGGAGACAAAGATAAATAACGTGCAGACAAAGAGTATAAACAAGAAAAATGTCCAAAGAACATTACCCTGGGCAATACAAATCATTAACAAAGTCAGAGAGAGAGAGAGATAGTTTATATTTTTCCTTAACAAGCTCTTCTTATGTTTGTATTATACTCATGCTATTATTTTATCCATTATCATGTTCATTTAAATATTCCTATATTAAAAACATTTCATTCACACACACACACACACACACACACACACACACACACACACACACACACACACACACACACACAGGTTTTACTGACTTCATCAAAATGGTATGCCTGCTCTTGCCCTAACCCTAATCCTATTTAACCTCTGTAACCAAAGGGAAATTGTTTGGCTTTGATAGTTTTGCAAATAAAAAGAAAAAAAAATAACACACCCCTCAAATCACTCACTCACACACGCACACACACTCACTCACTCCCTCACATACATACAGGTACATACATTCATACATAGAGGCCACAAGGTGGCAAGGTCATATTTTTTGCCCTCTCCAGTAAAACAGCACCATCTAGCGGGCAGAATAATCTAAAAAAAATGATACATTTATTATTTTCTTGCCTTTTACTATTTTATTGCAAGATACAAGTGTAGTTCTGTAAGTCAAGTGTTTCTTAGCCTTAGCTTTTTCAGCTACATGTTAAACCCCTAATAAACACCCCCTTCCCTTCCCTTCCACTCTCTCTCTCTTGCTCTCTCGTTTCCTCAGAGTCTCCGCCTACAGGAATCTGTGTAATGTTTTCCAGACGGTGTGAGATTCTGTTTCTTTTACTCACATTGCAAACATGAGAGAAAGGGCAGGGAGGAGACTAAACCAGACCTCATGGCAGCACCGTGATGATGCTCAGCCACCTCCAAAGATTTACTTATCTATGTACACCAATGTCGCACATGTTCAAACATTAGTTCAAACATTTACGACGTGTTCTAGGTCAATACATTTTCTTGCCCATTATCACTGTTGTCAATGACTAAACACAAACAAACATACATTATCTAAAAGGCCGTCTTTTATTGGTGCTTATTTCTTTATTTTATGCCAACTGGTCAAATTTCCTTCACTGATGAACCGCACCTTCCCTCCAGATCACTGGCCACAAAAGCCACTTATCACATAAATACAGGACAAAGCCCAAATTAGCAACCTGTCAAGGTCTTTTTAAAGATAGCATAAGTAAACAGAAAAAGAGGTGTCACATAAATCCTGCCCTGCCTTTCTGTGCCTTCAGCTCTTAAATACAGCTTAGTGTCAGTGACGTGGAAAGATGTGCTAAGAAGCTTTTTAGCAGTGAGTCTATCCTGGGCTAAGACTCCGCAGGCACAAACCAACACTCACATGTCTCCTGAGAACAGTCACATGAGGCAACATCTGTAGGAAATCACCAATGGAAACTCCCCGCAAACCTGCTCATGTCTCACTAGTTCATTCCATCTCGTCTTTATCCTTCCCTTCTTCCAAAGCAACGATGGACTTTAGTCTAAATGATAAAGCAGATACTTCATATCTAACTTTATATCTCCATTATCTAACATTACACAATTAGTTTGTTTTATTAAACGACTGCTTCTGCCTTCTCTCTGGTAAACTGGTTTCAAGATCATCTGTATGATTGTCATTAAATAAACAACCGCTTAACCCATGTCTGTCCTATCAACCATGCAAAATTTTCCACCTCATTTCACTTTAGAAACAAGATTGTAGAACACGTTAAGGTGACCAAAATAGTGCGAATGTGATGTGTTGTGATGAAGAAACGATTTAATACTTCAAACAATAATGAACGGACGTTTTAGGTTAAGGCAAACAGTCAAATATGGAAGTTTGTTGGGATAAATACAATCAACTATCAAATATGGAAGCGCACTAAAAATGAAAGCATTACATTATTCCTTTACTGGAACTAATACACTCCAACACTGTCCCAGCATGACAATGACCCTGAGCACAAAGACCCTGATCTCCATGATCCGGCCAGGATAGCTATTCTGCACAAGAGCGTTCTGCACAAAACCCTGATCTTAACATCATTGAACTCCTCTGTGGTGACTGGAACACCAAACTACACTTCAGATCTCCATAGCTAATGCTATTGTCTAATTTCACTAATCTTCACTAAAAATTTCACATTTAAGCTACAAATGTGAAGTGGAAAATTTTAATATAATAATGGACCTCAATCTAACAGCAAATTGGAAGATCTGGAAAAAGATGTTGAAAAACATTTATGTTTCTGATGGTCAGGTGATCATAAACCTTTGCCAATAAAGTGTATTGGACATCAAACATTGTTTTATATCTTCTTCTTCTCCTTTGGGCTGCTCCCGTTAGTGGTCGCCACAGCAGATCGCTTTCTCCACACTACCCTGTCCTCTTTCACCCAAACTACATGCATATCTTCCCTCACCACATCTATAAACCTCCTCTCCTTGGTCTTCCTCTTTTCCTCCTGCCTGGCAACTCCATCCTCAGCATTCTTATACCAAGATAAACATTGCATTATATACATTATAATATTGCATTTTCTTCAATATCATTTAGCCAGGTTATGGTCGCTAAACCGCTGGATGTCCAGGTGGTGCTCTGAAAACAAATGAACTTTAATTGATAATTGCCGAATGTTTGAGGGTAAACATGGCCGGTTAGGACGAGACTGTGTTCATCCCACTCGGGAAGGGGCTGCTGTCTTGTCATGCAACATAGCCGATAGTCTTAGGACAGGCCTAGTTAATCGATAATTGTCCAGAGCCCAGGCCTTGGAGCAGGTGGTCAGGTTAGTCCGACCATCTGCTTGCTGCTTGCGTCATTTAGGGCACATAGGACATTTAATATTGGGACTGTGTCTGTTCCCCGACTTAAACATAGGTTTAGAAATAATCAGAAAGTGTGTCTTAGTAATCTATTATATAATTAATATAGTCACTTCTAGCATAGAACCTACTGATCACACAGCCCGCTCCTCTGATCTGAAGGTTGGACTGTTAATCATTAGATCTATTGCGTCTAAATCTCTTATTGTTAATAAATTGATTACAGATCAAAAGTTTGATGTCCTGCGTTTAACATGTCCTATGTAGCACTAAATGAAGCGAGGAGTGAATGTGTGTGTGAGTGGTTGTTTGTCTATGTGTTGCGCCCTTAGATGGACTGGCGACCCGTCCTGGGTGTGCCCCTGAATCTCGCCCTATGTGTTCTGGGATAGACCCCCATGACCCCGAATTTGGGAATAAGCGGGTAGGAAGATGAATGAATGAATGAATGAATTAATTATTTACAGACCACCGGGACCATACTCTGAATTCCTTGGTGAATTTACAGATTTCGTATCGAAAAGAGACCTGGTGGTCTCTGTGGATAGAGCATTACTTGTTGGTGATTTTAATATTCATTTCGAGAATACAGGCGACCCCCTGAGAATGGCATTTTTTTATCTATACTCGACTCAGTGAGAGTCAATCATTGTGTTATAGGACCCACACAAAGCAGGTCACATATTAGATTTGAGATTATCCTTTGGTATAAATATAGATAATGTACAGACAATCCCACAGTGTGAAATAGTCTTTGATCACTGTCTCGTACCTTAGTCAGAATGTACACGTAGCCCCACGTTATCGCATTAAACGTACATTTACACCTATGACTCCCCAAAATTTTATTAACCTTCTCCCAGATTTATCTACCAAGATTTGATCACCGTCGGACCATGGAACTCGACCACACAACGAATTACCAAGAATCTACTCTGCGTTATAACTTACATAACGTAGCCACAGCTAAAAGACAATTAGTTAAAAGAAATAAATCTGGCTCCGTGGTTTAATGATTATACACGGTCTCTAAAACAGAGCACCAGAAAAATAGAACGGAAATGGTGGCAAACAAGATTGTTAGTATTTAAGACAGCATGGAAAGAGAGCCTCCTGACTTATAAGAAAGCTCTTAGTGAGGCCAGATCAGCCTACCTTCCCTCCCTTATAGAATAATCCTCGATTCCTTTTTAACACTGTAGCTAAATTAACTAGGAATAAGACCACCACTGACATCTCCACAGTTACAGACTGCAGTAGTGAGGATTCAGGAAATTCTTTGTCGACAAAATTGTAAAGATAACTTCCTCTAACTAGCTCTGATGATTTAGAATGGCTACACTCTTAGAGAATTTCTGTCCCATAGAAGAGACTGAATTAATTTCACTCATCTCTTCTGCAAAATCATCAACTTGTATATTAGATCCGGTACCAACCCAATTTTTTAAGCAGGTTGTTCCATCTGTAACAGAACCCCTATTGGAAATAGTTAATACTTCACTCGGCAGTGGGTATGTCCCCAAATAGTTTAAATTAGCAGTGATAAAACCGCTAATTAAGAAACCAGACCTCAACAATAGTAAGGTGTCAAATCAGAGGCAAATATCGAATCTTCCTTTTATTTCAAAAATCTTAGAAAAAATAGTAGCACAGCAATTATGTTCGTATCTACACCAAAATAGCATTCATGAATTTTATCAATCAAGATTTAGGCCTTATCACAGCACTGAGACGGCACTTGTCAAGGTAGTAAATGATCTACTATTATCCTCTGATCAGGGCTGTGTCTCTGCTAGTTCTTTTGGATCTTAGTGCAGCCTTTGACACTATAGATCATAACATTTTCCTAAATAGATTAGAGAAGCCTTGCCTTGCTCAGGTTCTATTGAACAGACCGCTATCAGTTTGTAGATTTAAATGGCGACTAATCAACGTGTTCATGCCCTAATTATGGTGTTGCCCAGGGCTCGGTGCTCGGTACTCTACTATTTTCATTATATATTCTCCCACTCAGGATCAGTCAACACAATGTTAGATTCCACTGTTAAGCCGATCACACACAGTTGTACATTTCAGCTCGACAGGACGGGGAAACTGGAATTGTGTGTTAATGACATTAGAAACTGGATGTTAAGCAACTTTCTGCTGCTAAATCCAGAAAAAACAGAGGTTCTGGTACTGGGACTGCAGGTAGCCAGAGATTTTCTGATCTCACTTTAATATTAGATGGTCTGTCTGTGGCATCAAGTGCAAAATAGAAAACTTGCTAAAATTAGGAATATTCTGCCATTAAATGATGCAGAAAAATTTGTCCATGCATTCATTATTTCCAGGCTGGATTATTGTAACGCTCTGCTTTGTGATAGTCCAGCAAAGCTTATTAATAAACTTCAGAATGCAGCAGTTCTTACTAGGACCAGGAGATGTGAACACAAAACCCCTGCTCTATCCACACTGCATTGGCTACATTTGACCTATAAAGCGCTAAATAATCTTGCACCTCAGTACCTTAGTGAGCTGGTGGTGCCCTATGTTCCGCCACACCCACTTTCTTCAAAGGATGCGGGCTGTCCGTCAGTGCCACATGTGAATAAAGTTACAGCAGGGGGCAGAGCGTTTTCAAATAATGTCCCAAAGTTATGGAACAGTCTACCAGTTTATGTCAGAGAATCAGGCCTTAGTCAGGCATTTTAGTGTTAGTCCTCTTTAGATAAAGGAGCAGACAGAGGGTCTCATAGATATTGAGTATTATGGTGATCTGATGCTGTTTGGATGCTGTCCTCCACACTCTCACCGATCACTCAGTTGTTTTCAGTGTTGATCTGGTTGCCTTACATATCAGGGATCTCTCATGAACTCTATCAATATCTTATAACCTCAATACCATCTGCATACGGAGCGTCGTATATCGGCTTGGTCGTCACATTCCGGCAATGACTTTGGACGTCACCCCAGGGTTCCCTGTTGAATCTGGTTCCTTTCAAGGTTTCTTCCTAATCCCAGTCTAGGGAGTTTTTCCTTGCCACCGTCACCTCCGGCGCTCATCAGGGACAAACTCATCATTCATCTATTTATCATTCATTCTGTAAAGCTGCTTTGAGACAATGACTGTTATAAAAAGCGCTATACAAATAAAATTGAATTTAATTAAATTATATAGCAAGAAATAAAAGATATTTAACCCATTTTGGTTTACACCATAATCGATGTAGAGCTTTACATTAAAAAGAAACCATATTTTCAATATAAAAACTAGTCAAATTTGACTGAAGCCATCAAAAAGGTTAATGTAGACTGTCTGGTTACTATACATATACTGTCTTGTTGACTTAGTCGTGCATTCTTGAAATACCCAACACGGACACATGATCACAATCAAACCTTGATTTAGTGTTGATTCATTTAACAACAGTGATTACTTTTTCCTGGTTAAAGTTATTATGAAACTAGAGCCTATTCAGGGACAAACACTGGCTGGATGACTGGAATGGCATGCAGGTTAACAAAGGACAGTGCACACATCCATTCACACCGATCCAACTAATAGTTCTCACATGGTTTCTTTCATTTGGATAACATTGTAGTTGTAGAATGCACTAACCAACAAAAGACAGAAGCCTGGGCACAAAAGAAAACACAAAAAGGATGAATTTGTAGATTTGTGCTGTGAAATGTGTCTCTGTTCCGGTGAGGGCAAACAATGGCAGCCTCCCCAGTATATTAGTTATTGAAATAAATTAATGAAAGGTAATCGCTTTTAAGGGAGGTAGGTGGCATTTTGGTTAACATGGTCACATCACAGCAATAGGGTCCCGGGTTCGATTCCCGGACAAGGGGTCGTTCTGTGTGGAGTTTTCATGTTCTCTTTGCACTTAACTGGAGTACCCAGCGAAAATCCATATTTCTCACACAGTGCAAAAACATGTACATTAGGTTGATTGGCCTAGCAACTAGTCCTGTCCAGGGTGTACCCCTGCCTTTCTCCCTATGTGTAAGCAGGGATAGACTCCAACAGATCTCTGTGACCCCGGATTAAGTGGGTTAAAAGATGAATGAATGAATGAATGTTGTATTTAATAGCTACACTAATTGTATGCTAAAGATTAAATGCTGTTACATTTAGGCTAAATAAACTGAAAATGCAAATCATAGTTTATCTTTTTATTTGTTTTCCCCAATTGTTTTTTAGTATTATACACTTGTGATCATTTTACTTTTTATACACATTTTATATGTCATTCAAATGTTTTATAACTGGGATTAGATTGAGATATATTTAAACTTTTTGTATTAAATGGTTCTCTGGCAGAGACTTGATTGAATCCGAGAAACCAATTAGGTGATCCAACTTCCAGTGTAGGAGGTGTGGGGAAGAAGCAGAACCCTAATAAAAAGAATAAGTAAAGTATAACTCCAAACAGATAGTAACCTAGAATAGAACTGGAATCCTGTTAGCTATGAATTGGCAACCCGTGAGCTGTGCTAGGCAACTGTACCCATGAACTAGCCTCTAGTCATAAAACATTTGTAGAACAACATGCAGAACAACATAAACAACTTACATTTCTGTAATTGTTTATCCATCTCAGCAATTGAGAGTTGAGGGTCCAGCTCAATTCCCAAGGAATTTTACAGTGAATTTTACTGACAATCTTCCGATTCGCAACATTTTAACTATTGAGATACCACTTCTCTAGACGTCTTCTTACACATTAGATCACATTCAACACAAGTCTTATCTGTTAACCAAACACTAAAAATACAGCACAAAGCTCGGATGCTGTGCGATTAATATGAAGATAAAAACACTTGTGGCATGCAAATGATTACGTGAATTATGCAGAACCTTATCCAATTTTTAAGTGGTCCTCATGGGTTGGAAATTCCTATGAGAATCTATGCGAAGAGGTTTTAACAGGACAGGAGTTTACACAGCAGAAGCTCTAACATGGAATTAACACTTTTCCTGCATGTTTTGTTTAGCTCTTGATTGTCCACTGGGGATTTTTAACCATGTAGGGAGAAAATATTTGCTCTCTAGATGATTCTCCTTGTTTTCTCTCACTCTTGGTCTCCGCCTCTTTCCTCTTTTCTTTCTCCCGCCTCTTCTTTCAGAACTATTTATACAGCAGCACCAAGACAATCTATTTGTGGAAACAGTTGCACAGATGCCAGCTCCAGAGTAAGTCAGGAAACCATTCTGAAAAGCTATAAACTGCAGACGCTTGCATTTTTCTCTCTCAAGATTTACAAGACGTTTAAGCTAGTATGCAAGAGGATCCGAGAGCCGGTTAAGTGGGAAGATGATTGGCTGTAATTTAAGGCATGCGGCTCACCTCCGCTTTATCCAGCAGAACAACAATAAACTTGTGACTTCTCCCTCCCGGTGATGCAGGACTGACTTGTGACTTCTTGTCACAAACGTTCTTCTTTTTTTCCCTACGAATATTCATTTTGGCATCAGCAAACTCAAGCTGACAGAGTCTCTTTTTGTTTATTGATGTATCATGGCCCCTGGGCGATGGAAGTGGAGGCTCAGGAAAAAAAAAAAAGTTTGAGAAAGCCACAAAGATCAAAAACTAAAAAAGGCTGGGAAACAAACGTAAAAAGGAGAAAAAGGAGAAGGAGGAAAAAGGGTTTTTATTTTTTGGCAGAATAGTGCAAAACCCTATGTTGGAGTTTTAACGAAAAAATATTTGCAATAGAGATTAGAACTCGACTACTTGTCCATTTGTATGTTCTGACTTAAAGATGTGTTTTGGGTTTATATAATAATTAAATCAGTGACTGTACCTTTAAAGACCAACATTTCTGAATATACGTTAAAAAAAGGTGTGCAAAAAAATAGAAGTCCTGGCAGTGTACCAATGTACTGGCAGTGATGTCAGAACACAAGAATGTAAGCCATATGGGTGGAGCAATATGACAGCTGAGAAAGCACGAGAAAGAAGATGAAAGAATGCAACAAGTGATAAAAAGAGAGGAAGCAAACTCAGGTCACACCCATGACCCATGCTTTATGCAATAATCAGCTAAATATTGCCTGGTGTGGTTTATACTATGAGGTTGCTATTAAATAGCTCCAGCTTTAGCCATCATTTCTCACTATGAGTCACAAAGCCTTCCCAGATCCTAACACACATGCACATCATCTCAGGATTTTGTGAGCCATTTCATAGTTTCATAAATGTAAGTATAAGTCTGAAGTGACATACAGTATTACTAATTCATTCATTTTTCTCACTTCTCTAGCACTTAGGATTGGAATATTCTAAAAAGATCTTAGAATTTAGCGTGAAGAGAAACACTAGCCGGCACAAACATATGTGCACTCAATAGGGCAAGTTAAGATCAGCAATTAAAGGTTAAATCAAATAGCAGAAACGGGCAAGATAAATGGTATAAAATATAATTGTAAGAATCAAATAGAAAAATGTTTTCTTTAAATTCATGCAGAAGCAAAACTAGAAAGAGAACTTTGCATTGCAGTTGCATTAAAAATGGCGCAATGTTCAACCATTTTTTGGGCATGGCTGACCCATTGAACCTAGATTTACATTACAGCCTTTAGCAGAGGACCTTATCTGGAGCAACATATATTTATCTGTTTTATTATACAACCAAAGAACCTGGGTATAAGGGCCTTGCTTAGCAGTGGCAACACGGTGGAGCCAGAAACATCTTAACTACAACTAAGCTGATTCTTAACATTCTTCATCTGGGATACGAAAAAGAAACACTGTTGTATACATTCATTCATTCATGATTCAGGGTCACATGGGTTTGCTGGAGCCTATCCCAGCGCACATAGTACGATCGGCAGAAACCAGAGGAAACTCACGCAAGCGTATGGAGAACATGCACGCGCTGCACAGAAAGATCCCCATCCCAGAAATCGAACCTGGGGCCTTCTTATTGTGCCGCACCTTTGTACACATTACTGAGAAAATACTTATAAAATCAACCAAGAACGATGAACGCAAAACAGTGCTTTAATTAAGAATCCATATTTTGAATAGATTGCATTGATGGTGTGTTGTTCAAGTTTGTTTAGCATTTCTGAGTGTGTGTGTGTGTGTTTATACTGGTTTACCGTTGAATACTGTGTCCAAGCTACACATTTGCGTAAGCCATGCATTTAAACAAATATGTAAATAAATTAGAATGCATTTCAGTACAACACTCATTAAGAGCTGGTTCCCCCTGAAGTCCTAAAACAATATAGACAAATGTTCTTGCACTGATGATCGAGCGCTTCATTACTATGCAAATGTATCTATTATTTTACCTCCTTACACTCTAATTGTGTTAAAATAGTTATTGTCACCACTACCGTAACAGACTAGAAGTGACACAATATGATAAATATCTTATCAGACACAAATGCCAGAAACTTGTTGATTAACTTGGTCGAGATGGGACAAGTTGAGAAAGTCTAAACATTCCGATCCTCCCGGAGGCCCTGTGCCTTGCAGCCACTCCCTTTAGGCTGTGTTTTGCACTGTGGGCATGGAAAAGAAAAACTATATCAGTCATCTGCCAGCAAGAAATCCCAACTCCAGAAGTAAGAGGGCTGCCTGACTGGAATTGCTGTGGCTGAAGTCTCCTCCTCCTCCTCCTCCTCCCTGTGCTTAGAATACTCACAGAGCCTTATAAGGGCAGGTCACGCTGTTCGGAGCAGAGCAGAGGGGGTTCCCACAAAAGTTTCAGTACTTCTCTAAAGCTAATTGGAGTTAGCTTACGCTAAAGCATTTAGACAAGAAGGATCTCCCAAAAGATAATTTGCAAAACAAAAACCAGATGTTTAAAAGATCCATGGTATTTAAATTGAAATGTTCATAACTTGTGCTACAGTAGACAATAAGATGAGATAGAGAATTTTTGTAAACAAAAGGTTGAATATTGTTATTCATTTTTAGTAAATGCCAAGATTTGATCTGGGGAAATTTTTCAACTCTGTGGTTTAGCTGTTGGCCTGCTGGCTGAAAGATAGGGCGTTTCAATTCTAGCACCTCCAAACTAGGACCCTAACCTTCAAAATAAGATACAAATATCAAATGTCTCTTTCACACATACACTTTAGCTCATAGTCACCCTATTGGCACGTTATTGGGAATTAATAAGATTTTTAAAAAATTGCACCAGGGTTTGATTGCAGCTAGGTTCCTTTCCAGTCCCACCAGTTTCCCCATCTCCGTTTTAAAACAGGGAGTCCCGGAACCGTGAGGCAGCAATGCAAACATCTAGAGTTGCAAAATATGTTAAGAAGAATGTAAGGTCAAATGAAAGAGCTAGTCAGGCAACCTAGGCAACATTTGCATTTTACAAAATTTTTAGTGCATATACAAGGTCAGGTCAAAGGCAGAACCTTGTCAGTGTAAAAATATTTGAATGCGAGCCTGAAAACATTCAGGCTTCAATTGCATTTGTGCCCCTAAGGTCAAGTGTTTCCTCCGGCAATCATAGGGACATTTTACCAATAAATAAAAGAGAACACTATCTTTGACAAGGAAATGTACTAAGAGTCTGACACACCAGCCATATTATAATAAATTAGGGTATGTCATTATTGCGATGTTTACCTAGACATAATAGCCAAACCATCGTCAAGTGGAGAAGTTAACGCAATGTAGCTGTAGAGTGCTTTGACAGCAGCTATTATTACTTCACACAGCTGCATGTCAGTAGTGGGTCATTTGGAATTATTCCCAGTTGGTTAGCAGACAGACAGAGTTTATTAAAATCATGACAATGATCATGCCCTGCCATTCCACACATTGCAGCTATGATTAGCAGCTATCAGAATTCCTATGAGTGAGGAGAGAATATTCTGGAAAGCATTTTGTCCATTCTCTTTACATAAATAGGACATGCAAGCTTTAACATATACTTGAACATTGTGTAATCAGAAAAAAGGCTGGACCATAAAGCATGTTAAAGATAAACAAACACAGCATAACATGTCGGAGCCGTCCAGATACCACTGTTATCTGGGTACCAGTATCTTTTTTATCAGCTTGTATGTAAAGGCATTCCTGAACTAAATATTTTCCATTTCTATGTTCCATTTTTGGGGAATTTCTCTCTATTAAAGTGACAAGACAGAGATAACACGTGGGAAATAGAAAAGAGTGGGAGTGTTAGCGTAGTGGTTTAAGGTGTTGGACTGACACTAGAAAGACCGGGGTTCGATTCCCACAACCACTGTGATCCCCTGAGCCCTTAACCCCCAATTGCTCAGTTGTGCAATAGAGATATGGAGAAGAGCGTCTGCCAAATGCTGTAGATGTAGAGTCGGAATCAAACCCAGGTTGCCAGAGCGCAGTGGTGCATGTAGGTGCAGGTGCTTTAACCCACTGCACACTTATGAATTTATTGGGGTTTTTTCGATATAGTCAATATAGTATGCAGTAATATGACATTACAGTATGCAAGTGCTAACTCAAAAAATAATACACAACAAAACCAAAAAGTGCTTGTGATTGAAAACAGTGTCATATATACTCCCACACTCAGCTGGTCAAACTGGTAGTTGTTTGACCAGTTTCACAGGTGTGTTAGCAACTGATCAGCCTGACAAATAACAGATTTTAATAAAAGACTTTTATTTATTCATTCATTCATTCATTCATTCATGACCCGCTTGTTCCCTAATTCTAGGTCATGGATGTCTGCTGGTGCCTATCCCAGCTCACATGGGGCAAGAGGCAGGGGTACACCCTGGATGGGTCGCCAGTCCATTGCAGGGCAAAACTTACACAAACAGACAAACTATTCACACAAACATTCACTCCTATGGACTATTTAGAATCACCAAATCAACCGGAGGAAACCAAACAAGCGCGAAAAAAACATGCAAACTCAGCACAGAAAGATCCCCGGCCTGGAAATCGAACCTGGGACCTTTTTGTTAGGCGACCATGCTATCCACTACGCCACCACCTCGTATAATTTTTATTTATAACATTCATTCTAATATTAGTATTAGTAATCAATACAACTAAATATTGTATCAATATTCTATCCTTCGATAACTTTCGATGATAATTTTTAATGAAACCTTCAGTCGGTGTCAAACGACTTCCTTCTCTCCTGTAATATACGTATGGTTTTGGACTGTAGAGCTTATCTCAGTGCTAAAATAAAACGGTTTAATTATTAACACAGATCTGGAAGGCAAGAGTGCAAACAAGGGTGTATGCAGTTATTGCGCTTCACAGGATAAGCGCTTGGTTCCAGAATTGGAAGTGGAAATGCCCTTTACTCTGATAAACCAATCAGAGGAGAGGAAAATGCTAACGTCATCGTACACCAGCTAGCAGGCCTCAGAAAGCAGGTTTAAAAATCTCATTGGTTAAAGAAACAGTCTAAAATAATGTTAAACAATAAGCAATCCGCCACTTGCCCATAGAAAATGAAATCGTATTGGACAAAAAAATCGGAAATATATATTGGTCACATTGCCTGTGTTTACTAGGTTTAACATCCCACTTTTCTTCATCTGGTTCCAGCGCTCTGTCTCTTCTTGTCTGTCTCCATTACAGGTGATGTAACGTTTGAGGATTAAAGGACTTGCACAACATAGGGACTCAGTACAAGTTTGTGGGTGTGTGAGTGCCCTGAAGACTTACTAGGATCTTAAGCTTCCAGAAAGTCAGCAGATCTGACTTCTTTTCTGTATGTTTAAGTAATTTAATCCTTTATTATAGGAAGTAAATAAAGCACAAATAAATGCACCAAAACAATTCTGAACCAAGGTTACAGATCCGAAAAATGTTGTACGTATAGTTCAAGACCTTGAACGGAAATCAATCCCATCTCTTATTCAATTAGAGAATAAGAGAAACTTCAGACCCATACATGACCGAATGACATACCAAGACTTTTACTCATTCCTCTTAGAACTTAATCCACATACTGGGTGTATTTCTCTCTGAAGGTTGCTGATTCTGAGCGTTTCCCTCTCTCTGTATAAACCCATTCTTTCAGTGGAGAACACAGATGTTTACCAAGTAAATGTCCAGTTTGTTGCCCTCTCCTATATGCAAACATAATATAGCTAGTAATGTATAATCTCGTGGGCGGCGCGGTGGCGTAGTGGATAGCACAGTCGCCTCACAACAAGAAGGTCCCGGGTTCGAATCCCGGGCCGGGA
>JAOTRA010060900.1:0-16080 GCA_026260255.1 Pseudolaguvia tuberculata | reverse complement strand
CATTCTGTAAAGCTGCTTTGAGGCAATAACTATTGTAAAAAGCGCTATACAAATAAAATTGAATTGAATTGAATTGACATAGGGAGAGGGCCAGTCCATTGCATGGCACACATAGATGAACAACCAGACACACTCCTGCCTATGGGCAATTTAGAATCACCAATCAAACTAATGTGCATGTTTTTAGACTGTGTACAGGAGGAAACACATGCAAACACCTGAAGATCATAAAAACACAGACAGAAAGATTTCCGACCCGGGAATTTAATTTTGGACCTTGTTGAACTACAACGTCACCGCGCCGCACAAGCCCAGTACTGTGAATCCTAAATGCAGACTGGTGTTACTCAATACTCCCAGTATTAAACCAAGTCCTAGTGAGATGCCAATCCAGCATTCTTCTTATTATTTTTTTGCATCATTCTCTGAGTAGTTGGAAAGCTGTTTGATCTACACCATGCTGTGGACAATTCTCAGACTCATCTGGGTGGTTCTACGCAACCATCTGCTTCCTGTTCATCAGCCAAAAAGTGTTTATTTATTTATTTATTTATTTATTTTGTTTAAAACAATGGTACAACTCTTACAGAACATCATTGGGTTCAATGAATTTGTGTAATTTGCTCTTGCTGTGCTCCAGATTTTTTCCAGATTATCTTTTCCAGATTACAAGTTCCTAAACTTGTAATAAATCCTTCACTTATTCATTCATTCATTCATTCATTCATTCATTCATCTTTTATTCTGCTTTTTCCCTAATATGGGCTCATGAGGGTCTGCTGGAACCTATCCCAGAGCACATAAGCGAGGAGAACAAACTCCGCACAAAAAGCCCCCCTGCCTGGGAATCGATAGCCCGGGACCTTCTTTTTGTGAGATAACACCATCGCACTACCACGTAATAAATCAAGTGAATTATATTTTTCATTACAATTAAATAATATTTATGAACTGTCCCCTCTTTTAATTGCAGTATTTTTTGTATCCACTCAACTTTATAAGTTGCTGTTCGGCTTCAACAGTTGAGCCATGGCATTCTGCCAAAATTGCACTTAGTCATGGGGACTTGGTGACTTCCTGACAATGGAGAGGAACAATTTCTGTTTAGTGGTTGGGAGGGGGGGACTACCTAGCCAATACTACTGTAAATAAAAGATTGTGTCATGTGACTGTATGGATTTGGATCCATAGCGAACCCTGATCTTCCAGTCCAGTCACGTGTTCATGTGGGGTTTTTTTTCAACCCCTCTATTCCAGATGTAGTGACATGTGTCCTAAGAAAGTATTTCCAGTTAATTTGGCCATGTGACTGTGGGGATGTAATCATGATCATATTAAGGGGGTTCAGTCTGGGTTCCAGTTTATCCAGAGCAATTTATCCAGAGCAATCCGCAATTAGCTGGAAAAAAAGCCTTGCTCACGGGCCCACAGTGGTGGATTGGTGGTGCTGGGTATCGAAACCCATGTCTTTCTGGTATTAGTCCAACACCTTAACTACCAAGCCACCACTTCCTCTGTGTACAAGGTGTGGGTTTGATGAAGTAACAAGAATTCCTAACAGTTTGAAGTAGACGGTAGTGGTGCTAATAAGGTGTCCACCAAAGTGTTAATATAGGATGTTTCAATCTACAGAGATTAGAATTTCATTAATTCATCTTCTAACACACTTATTCCCTAATTCAGGGTCATGGAAGTCTCAGCGCCAATAGGCCGAAAAGCAGTGGTACACCTTGGACAGTTTGCCAGTCCATTGCAGAGCACCACACACACACACACACACACACACACACACTCACACTTACTCCTATGGGAGTCACCAATCAATCTAATGTACATGTTTTTGAACAGTGGGAGGAAACCGGAGTAGCCAGAGAAAACCCATGCAAGCACGGTGGAACATGCCAAATACGCCCGGAAAGAACCCTTACCCGGGAATCAAACCTTATCCGTGAACTACTTGCTGTGAGTGTGCTAACCACTACACCGCCAAGTTCAACAAGTTGTTAAATCACAGTTTTGGATTCCATTTGCAAATCTAATCTTTACTGATGGACCACAAAGAAGTCTAAAGAACTAACAATGACGGAAAACCAACATGGTCTTTATTTATTTTTTTGGTAGTACCATATTTCAAGCCGTACTCCATTTCCCATAACTTGTCTTCAGACTCCCTCCATGCGCTAAAGAGATTTCTGATATCCTCATCATTAGCAAATCAGCTTTGGCAGAATGGAGACTTCAACCCTGTTAACTCTCTTCCGCTGAGAATCAATCGCTCGCAATCTTTGGGTCCTAACCCTGTCAGATACCATCAGCAATCCGGTTCAACCATTTTAGCCTGCAGAATTTATTATCATCTTTGTTAAAGAAAAGAGAATAATTTCGGTTCAAAAATAGTCTAACCCTACGACTAGAAATTGTCACATAGTTACAGTTATGTCAATGTTTCCATAGCAACAGCCTCCGAACCCATTCACGGTGAGATGTTAATGGGGTTGAAAGCTGACGACTATAGGTGTCAGGGTTTTTTTTCTTTATTTCGTTATTATATTAGCATATTTTACAATAAAACAATTTCTCTACATTTCGAAAACCACAACTTTTTAGTCACTCTACATTTCACATGAGACATTGTGTTTATGACAACATCACAACATGTATTCACTATTCATTCATTCATTCATTCATTCATTCATTCATTCATTCATCCATCTTCTAACCCACTTAATCCCTAATTCTGTGTCTGCTTGAGCCTATCCCAGCGCACACAGAATTGACATGCAGGGGTACACTAAGGGTACAGTACATCACAGGGTAACGTACATAGACAAACAATTACACTTATACTCACTCTGCCAATTTCCAATCAACAATCAACCTAATGTACAAGTTGGAGGAAAATCAAGTATCATGAGAAAGCCCACGAGAAAGCCCACGCAAGCGAAAGAGTATATGCAAACTCTGCACAGAAGGACTCCCGGCAAGGAAATCGACTCCAGGACCTTCTTGTTGTGATACGACTGTTCTAAACACTACGCCACCGCACCGTTGTATTCAACCATATAACAATCAGTTATTTGTAAAAACCATCAGTACATACACAATAACATACATTTTAACATATATATTTATTTTGTTTCTAAACTATTGGTGTGTGTTCCATATTTTGCATATTTTCAGGCAGAAATGTTTCCATATGGTAATATTAGAAATAATTACATTGTATTGCTACACATGCGCTTTCCAAAATCATCTAGATCAGGGGTGGGCAAACTTTTTGATTCTTGGGCCACATTGAATTCTAACATTTGACAAAGGGGCCAGAACAGGAGCAGATAGATGGCATGCTTTGGAAACATCACCTCATTGGGGGAAAAATATACATCTTGGGATATGGAAAAAAACATGCTTTAATTTCCAATGAAAATGAAGAAAAGCATTACAATAAAATCTCTGACTTCGAAATGAATCTTTAAACACTGAAAATCAAATAAATGATCATTTTATTTTAAAGCACTGAAAGTTCCATTATACTTCAGGATATCACCATCACTCTCCTCCTGACTGTCTTTTTTTTATTTCAAAAACAGTAGGAGATGCAGATGTACTTGTCCTGTTCCTTTTATTCAATTTGTTCCCCCGGTGCCAAAAGTCAACAACACAGTGCAAGGACGAAACAGTTGAAACAAGTCAGTCTGTGAAGCGTTATATTTGATCTGCGCGCACTGTTTATTTTAACAACATGCATATCACAGAGACACACACATTTTAATGGGAGCAGTATTGTTGGTCTCTTTTTTTAGACAGCGCATCAAAGTCTGGAGTTAGTTTTGTTGTGGCGATTCTCAGGATGAATCTGAGGTGTAGGTCTGTTAACTTGGATCTGTTTCTGGCTTTGTTGATGTTCATGACGCTAAATGTCTGTTCACACACGAAGGTCGAGCCGAACAAAGCCAACATCATTCATAGCATAAACGTCATTTAGTTTCAGAGAGCTGAACTTCTCTTTTAAGGCAGGGTCGGACTGAAGGTCAATCAGTTCGAGCTGAAGCTCCTCTGGAGCTGTTTCGGGGTCTTGTGACAGAGAGGACAGGCCACCAAATGAAGTGACTTGTCAATTTTGTCGAAATCCAAAAACCGATGGCAGAATTCTCTGTGCAGTACATCCAGTGACTCACTGTATTTCTTTACTTTAGCTCCGGTCTCTTTCAGTGTGGCTGTGTAGGAAAATGAGTGAATGACTTGTTCAAAATCTGCCTGGAGAATAAAGCCAGCTTAGATTTGAAGGCTTTCATGTTTGTGTACATGTCATGTAAAAACAGCTCCTTCTCCTGCAGTTTCACGTTGAGCTCATTCAAGTGTGTAAATACGTCCGTAGCAAACGCAAAGTCACGCATCCAGCTCTTGTTGCTCAGTTCAGGAAATTCATCAGTCTTCCCCTGTCGCTCCAAAAACACGCCGATCTTCTCTTTGAGCTCCCACACTCGTTGAAACACTTTGCCTAAACTCAACCAGCGGACACGGGAGTGATAAAGCAGGTCCTGGTGATCCGCATCAGTTTCCTCTAGGAACGCAATGAACTGACGGTGCTGAAGTCCCCGTTCGCGTATGAAGTTGACGAGTTTCACCACAGGATTCCCAACATCATTCAGCTGTAACACTGATTTACATAGAGATTCCTGGTGGATGATGCAGTTGAGGAAAATGACATCCTGGTCAGGGTTTTCATCTTTCACTTTATTCTGGATACTCAGCAGGCCAACGTTTTTTCTTGTTAAATTCAGAGATCCATCTGTGGTGACGTTAACAAGCTTACTCCAAGGAAGCTTCATGTTTTCGATGGCAGCAGACACCTGTTCAAACAAGTCCTCTCCTTGTGTTTGTCCTTTAAGAGTCTCCATTGTCAAAAACTCCTCTGTTATTTCAAAAGTTTCATTGATTCCTCTGATAAAAATGAGGAGCTGAGCAGCGTCTTTGACATCCTTGCTTTCATAGAGTGCTAAAGAATAAAAAGTGAATGACATCGCCTTTTTGTTTAATCTGCTGGTGATCTCTTCATCTATTAGTTCCACAAGGCGAGTCACTGTCCGCCGTGATAAACTGATTTTCTCAAATTTGTCTTTGGTCTCCGGGCACAAAATATACATTCTTTTAAATACATTTACACACCATACATTCTTTTAAAAACTCTCCCTAGGACAGTGGTTTGCTGGCTTTTGCTATTTTGAATGAAAGCATAAAACTGGCCTTGGTACTTGACTCTTGAATGGCAGTTTGACGGTGAAAAAAACTTTGCTGAGCCTTCAAATTAGCTGCCAACTTCTCAGCAACAGCTTCCCGTTCATTTGTTGAGAACTTGCTAGCATAGTTAGCATGCTTTGTGGCAAAGTGACGGCTAATATTATACTCTTTAAAAACCGCCACAGTTTCTTGGCATATCAAGCAAACAGCAGATGTTCGGTGTTCAGTGAAAAAATATTTAGTTGTCCACTCCTTATTGAACACTCGACATTCTCTGTCCACTTTCCTTTTCTTGGGTCCGATCATCTTCATAGTGAGTAAACTTCAACATGGAGTAAAAGGGCGACGCTTCACCTAAACAAAGCCAATATATCTAGAGTGCGCCATCTAGTGAGGAAACATCAGAATTGCAAAGAAAATAAAATATTAACAATGTTAATTTATTAAATTTTTTCAAGTTGGGCGTGCCGAATCAAAACGTTTAACGGGTCGCATGTGGCCCCGGGCCGTAGCTTGCCCATGCCTGTTCTACATTGATCCCCATTGTTACTATTGGATGAATCTCCAGTTCTTCTAATATAACCTTCCAGTCCAATGTTGGGCTTGAATGTGAGATATCTCTTCATTCAGCTCCAACAGTATTAGTGAGATCCGACACTAATGTCAGGTAAGAAGGTCTGGGGTGGGTCAGTTGCCATTGCAGTTCATCGCAAAGGGTTCAGTGGTGGTAAGATCAAGGAAAAAAAAAACAATGGTGGTTTGTAGAGAAATTGTAGAGAAATGTTTTATAGTAAAATATGCTAATATATTAACATAAAAGGAAGAGAAAAAAAACCCCTGACACCTATAGTCGTCAACTTTCAACCCCATTAACATCTCACCGTGAATGGGTTCGGAGGCTATTGCTATAGAAACATTGACATAACTGTAACAAATGGTTTTTCACTGGTGTCGCCTGACCATCAAATCCATAAGTGGTTCTTCTCCAAACTGTTGCTACAAATCTGGAAGCCCACAATATTTGTTGTAGGTTGTAGTATTATATTATTTCTTCAGTGGAACTAAGAGACTCCAACACTGTTCCAGCATGTCAATGACCCTGACCTCCATTATAACATGCTGGGTTATTATTAGAGTGAAAAAACACACTGGTGTTCCACTGAAGAAATAATAATACTACAACCTACAACAAACATTTCAGACAAACTGTGGGCTTGCAGATTTGTAGCAACAGTTCGGAGAGAAACGACATATGGATTTGATGGTCAGGCGACCTGTATTGCATGTCAAAACAAAAGGTTGTTTAAAGTCTCTGACTGGCTCACATGCAGTACTAATTGTTTAACATTTATGTTGACTTCATCAAATGGGTCATTTGCCCGCATTACAAATGGCACCCAGGGGGAAGAATAATATTTTCACATGTTCGTTTATTCAGCTATCTTAAAAATCGCTAAATTAGGTTGATTGGCGATTCTCAATTGCCCATAGGAGTGAATGTGTGTATGCGCTGGCAACCTGTCTTGTGTGTACCTCTGACTTTCACCTTATGTGTGCTGGGATAGACTCCAGCAGACCCCTGTGACCCCAAGTTAGGTAATAAGCGGGTTAGAAGATGAGTAAACTCATGAATGAGTGAATGAATGAATATGGAAAGACGTATCATGTTGGGGGATGTAGACTGGCTAAAAAAACATCACTGTGTGGTTTGGAGGCAATTTATGTTTTTGAACTGTGGGAAGAAACCGGAGTACCCAGAGTAACCCCATGAAAGTGCGGTGAGAGCATGCAAACTCCGCACAGAAAATCCCCTTGACTGGGAATCGATGCAGGGGCACACCGTGGACAGGTCACCAGTCCATCGCAAGGCTTTTCTCTGTATAATATAGTTTATGTATAATGCACTACACTAATTTGTTTATTTGTTTAATATATTAAATATATACTCGCATGGAACACTTTTGCACAATTTATAAATTGCATAGTTCTACTTTTTGCACTTCTAGTAGATGGTAGACACCATAACATTGCTATGTATGTGCCATAACCATATCTTTCAAAACATCCTCTGGTAGCTAATGAGCTGATTTACCGGAAATGAATGCACAAACTCAAATCCGCCTCCTACGTAAATTGATGTTTCATCTGATAAAACAATGTTCTAAGCTACTGTTTGACCTCAGGGTTACTACAGTGAAAATATCTGTACACCATAATCACTTGAAGTATCAGAGAATTCCGTATACCGGGTTATGGAGAAATGAATCCAGACCTTCTAACTATCAGAGATGATGATAAAAATGGTTGTGGATAAGAATTTAGACTGCAACGATATTTTCTTGCCACAAGTGCACAAATGATTAGTGCAGAAAAGAGAGGAAGAAAGGATTAATGATAAGAAAAAAAGGGGAAAATAAAAAAGCAAAATGGAAAAAAAATAAGAAAAGGAGAAAATTTGTACTTATTAATTGTTCTTCTCTAATTCTTTAATTTGGGGATTCCGGAGGTCTCTAAAAGGGGCGAGAGGTGGAAGGGTAACACCCTGGAGAGGTTGCCAGTCTATCACAGAGCCACATAAACACTCGCACCTATAGGTAATTTAGAATCAGTAGTCCACCTGTCATACATATTATAGGAAACCGGAGTAACCCACGCAAGCAGAAGAAGAACATACTTATAAATAAAAATACATAAATACAAAAATATAGTTTTTTTATTATTAATAAAATAATTATAGTAATGTTAATACATTGATAATCAGGCGGCGGGGTGGCATAGATAGCACAGTCGCTTCACAACAAGATGGTCCTGCGTTTGATACCCAAGCCGGGGGTCTTTCTGTGCAGAGTTAGCATGTTCTCCCTGCGCTTGCGTGGGTTTTTTCCCACAGTCCAAAAACATGCAGATTAGGTCGATTGGTGAATCTAAATTGCCCATAGGAGTGAAGTTTGTGTGAATGATTGTTTGTCTATGCGTTTCCCTAAGATGGACTGACAAACTGTTCTGGAAGAAAAAGAAAACTTGAAAACCAGAGTACCTGAAGAAAACTCACATGAGCGCAGGGAGAACATGCAAACTCCACACAGAAAGACCCCTTGAACGGGAATCTACCTCAAATTTGAGGCCACCTTGCTGACCACTACGCTGCCTATTTAGTATCACTTATGTTTTAATGAATTAAATAAAACAGGAACACAAACACTCAATAATTCACAGAATTAAAGTGAAAACTGATGAAAAGTAAGAGGAACATAGACCACACCCCCTTTACTGAGACTAACAGAGATCACACACACTTTACAGACACTAAGAACAGATGCCACACCCCCTTTAATGAGACTAACAGATGCCACAATCCCTGTACTGACACTAACAAGAACAGACGCCACACCCCTTGTACTGACACAATCAAGAACAGATGCCACAACCCCTGTACTGACGCTAACAAGAACAGATGCCACAACCACTGTACTGAAGCTAACAAGAACAGATGCCACAAGCCCTGTACTGACAGTAACAAGAACAGATGCCATACCTCCTGTACTGACAGTAACAAGAACAGATGCCACGCCCCCTGTACTGACACTAACAAGAAAATATACCACACCCTCTGTACTGGCGCTAATAAGAACAGATGCCACACACCCTTTTACTGACACTAATAAGAACAGACGCCACACACTGAACCAGGCCACACCCCGTTTACTGACACTAACAATAACAGATGCCAAACATTGGACCAGGCCACAGCCTGTTTACTGACACTAACAAGAACAGATACCACACCCCCTTTACTGACACTAACAAGAACAGATACCACACCCCCTTTACTGACACTAAAAAGAACAGAGGCCACACCCCCTTTACTGACATTAACAAAAACAGATGCCACACCCCCTTTACACACACTGGATCAGGCCACAACCCCTTTTCTGACACTAACAAGGACAGATGCCACATCTAATAAACACAAAGTAGTAACATACTTTCCATATTTTAGTAACTAGCAAGTGCAAAAGATGTGTGAGATTAATAAAGACACCATGTTTTCTTTCCCCGCTTTAACCAGCTGACAGGCCACATCTTTCATTGTATCTCAAGCCTGGAAGGATGGTGTGGTTTAAAAACCTGTTGGCCAGACAAAAATAAGCACTACAAATGCTTTGTATGACCCGACGGCGAGTCGTGTCTGTGTCCTTTTTCCATTTCTCATGCAGAAAGACAGAGGAGGAGAAGGAGGCAAAAAGGAGAATAGGACAGCACCTGGCCTCCGATCCGAGAACTAAAAAGACTGAATAGCGAAAAAAGAGACTGACGGTTTCGGGCAATGTTTCAGCTGCAACAAAAGGACAAAAGAGTAAAAGAGATTGCTAGAGATGCGAATGAGTGTGAAAACACAAAAAACATTTGCCAGGTACATGTTGCCAGTCCATCGCAGGCCTAAATAGATAAACCACCACACTTACACACACTCCCTCTTATAGGCAAATTTAGAATTAATGTAATGTAAATGTTTGGACCATAGGAGGAAAACAGAGTGCCTCGAAAAAACCCACTTGCCAACTGTGCACTTGCCCAGGAATCGAACCCAGGACCTTTTTGCTGCTGGCTGACCATGTTAACCAATATTTTTGTAATTATACAGAAAGTCTGCAGTTTATTGCGTGGCCAAGATCATTAATTCGTACATCATACAATATCATCTTCAGCCACGTATCTATCTATCTCTATCTATCTATCTATCTATCTATCTATCTATCTATCTATCTATCTATCTATCTATCTATCTATCTATCTATCTATATATTATTAAATATAAATGATTAATGTGTTCCCACATTCATCATTTTTGTTTAGTTATTATCAAAACAAAAAAATTATAAATCCCATGAGAACCTTCTGCCTGAAACCAGTGTTTGTGTAGCAGAACAAACGCAGCATAGCAGAAAATCTCCTCAGGTGTCTGCTGATATTCTGGAGCTCTCGACATCCTCCGGGAATTTCCTACAGATGAGAAATGTTCCACAAAGAGTTTTTAACAGACTCCGTCACTATAGTAACCTTTCATTCCGTCACCTCACACTGTGATGAAGTCTCTTACTACCTGTGGCTCCAGCAGCAAATTGATCAAGAAGATCATCACACGGTTCCACCATGACCATATAAAAGGTGGACCCCTGAAATCAATATAATAATTTAATCTCTTTAATAAAATACCTCAAGTCACACTTAATCGTTTAGTTATGTAAATAAAATTCTCCCCGCAATTGTTTTCTCACATGTACATTAGGTTGATTGGTGAATTTATATTGCCCATAAAAGTGAATATGTGTGTGGCCCTTTGATGGACTGGCAACCTGTCCAGGGTGTACCCCTGTCTCTCACCCTATGTGCATTGAGATAGGCTCCAGCAGACAAATGGTTTGTCTGTGTGTGGCCCTGCAATGGACTGGCGTCCTGTTCAGGGTGTACCTACACCTTTTGTGCTATGTGCGCTGACTCCCGCAGACCACCCCGACCCCGATTTGTCTAGGGTGTACCCCGTCTCTCACCCTATGTGCGCTGAGATAGGCTCCAGCAGACTGCCGTGACCATGAATTAGGGAATAAGCGGATTGGAAGATGAATGAATAAATGAATAATTGTGCATTTAGCATGAATGCACACTTGGCACACGTTCTAAGCGGCTAAGCTAAAAATGCTACTTAAATGACAGCAATTTTATTCGTCCTGATACAAGTTTTCAATTCAACAATAATAAAAAAAGCGATTAAAAAGTTTAAAGAGTTGAAAAATTCAACGGTTTCAATCTCCATCCATTCCAAACTCCAATAAAGTTGGAATAATCTTAGCATACTAACAATTCGCCAATTAAACAATTCCTCAAGCAGGCTACCGTTCCAGAATGTTCTCTCCACTGATGTGGGACAGCAACTCTTTCTTTAGGCCCTAAATAGGAACAACCCTTGCTAGAATTTGGAGGTGTGTACAATTACCATATAAAAAATGTGTGGGTTTTCTCTGGGCAATCTGGTTTCCTCCCACAGTCCAAAAACATGTCTATTAGCTTGATTGGTGATTCTGAAATTGCCCATGGGAGCTGTCCAGTATGTAGCCCTATGTGCGCTGGGATAGGCTTGAGCAGACCGCCCCTTCCCCCTCCTGTGACCCCGGATTAGGAATTAAGCAGGATAGAAGATGAATGAATTTCAAACACAGGTTCAGATTCTTATTATGACTCTGAGGTATATCTTTTTGTAACCTCGTTACACAACAGTCAGTGTTTGAAGTCGATACCTGTTCTTGTCTTAAGACAACTTCCATAAAAGGTTTTCACCCCCATCAAATGGCCACTTTCCTACTGTAATCCATCATTAAGTCCGGCCGCGTGATGGATATTCCTAAACCGGAGTCACTTAACAAGCGACGGGAGCAGCTGAATTTCTCTATAGAGGTATAAATGTAGCTCACTTGTGGTTGCCAGAGCCAATCTAACAAATTAGCCTTATGTTAATGCAATCTGCAGGATGATTTATTATATTAACACCATGCAGGATAAGGAAATCCGCCCGGAAACAAAGCATCAACACGGAACGGAAACGATTGACTAAATTTATTTGGGAATCTGGTCAGGTTGTCATTTATAAACCTCGGCATGAACTTTAGTTTAACATTTAATCTGAGAGAAAAACATATAAAACAGCTATCATTCATTCATTCATCTTCTAATATGCTTATTCCCTAATTCGGGGTGACTGATCTCTCCTGGAGTCTATCCCTTCGCCGATAGGGCAAAAGGCAGGGGTACAAAAGTGGCCAGTCCAGTGCAGGGCCACCCATAGACAAACAACCCCACACTCAAACTCACACCTATTAGAATCACCACTAAACCTAATGTACATGAACTGTGGCAGGAAACCGGCTGAGAAGATCCCTTGCCTACGAATTGAACCCAGGAGCTTCTTGCTGTGAGGCAATCGTGCTAACCACTAGGTCACCGTGCTACCCAATATCTTCATATTCATTCATTTATTCATCTTCTAACCTAATTCAGGGCCACGGGGGGTCTGTTGAAGCCTATCCCATCGGGCTAGAGCGGTCCACCTTGGGCAGATTGCTAGTCCATTGCATGGACACACACACATAGGCAAAAAAGCGCTCACAAACTCACTCCTATGGGCCACCAAACAACCTAAATGTTTTTGGACTATGGGAGGAAACCAGAGTACCAAGAGAAAACACACACAAGAACATGCAAAAGCTGCACAGAAAGATGCCCGGCCCGGGACCTTTTAGTCGACCGTGTTAATCACTACACCACCGCGCCGCCCAAAAGCTATTTTTTGGATCAAATTTTTAACATGTTCTAACATTCGAACCGTGTTCACTGCAATTGCAAGAGATGGAAGTACACCAACTAACAATAACCTGAAAACTGGTTTAACATTTTATCTGAATCCAGAGTCTACCAGCATCCACCGTGTTATCCTTTTTGGAAACCCAACAGATAAGAACTGATCAAAAGCATAAATATAGTCCACTTGAAATGGAGATAAAAGAGGAGTCATGAAAGCAGCAATCAACTTCACATCAAAACCACCTAAACATGGCAACACAGGATTAAATCAGCTGCATGAAAAAAAAGGTTTGATCTAAAAGAAATGTGTGCAGGGACAAAATAATCTTCACTTCTTGGTAAATATTGAGCACATGAGCAGCTAAGCATTAAGGGTCTTGTTCAGGGGCCTAGCAGTAGCATATTGGTGGTGCTAAGAATCACAATGATGATCCTTCAAATCAGAAATCCAAGCTGTGTTACCATGTCCCATAAAACAGGTATCCCCCATTCCCAGTCCATGGGCTGGTACCGGTCCATGAATCATTTGGTACTGGGGCTCTAATGGAGAAAAACTGTGATAGTGCGTCCTCGCCTCAATAACTGTAACATCTTAAAGGAAGATAGGAAAAGAAAAGGGGTCTTTCTGTGCAGAGTTTGCATTTTCTTCCCGTGCTTGCGTTGGTTTTCTCTGGTTACTCTGGTTTCCTCCTAAAGTCCAAAAACATGTATGTAAGGTTGACTGGTAATTCTACTGGTGATTGTTTGTATATGTCCAAACACCTGTCCAGGGTGTATCCCTGCCTATTGTCCTAAGTGTGATGGAATAGACTCCAGCAGACTCCCGTGAGCCCAAATTAGGGAATAAGCGGGTGAATGAATGAATGAATGAATGAATGAATGAATGAAAGTTGCAGTCCGATTATATTTACAGCATTTGGTAGATGCAATTATCCATCTTTCTGGCTGACATTCTGACTTACATTCATCTCTTTTTCATACAACTGAGCAATTGGGAATTAAGGGCTCGGTGTTGCTGGGAAGCGAACCCAGGTATTTCTGATATCAGTCAAACACCTAAGCCACTATTTGCCACCGATTGCATACTATGGTCTGAGGAAGATCTTTGTTATAGGAACTTCCACAGTGGTTTTTGTACTAGTACTATTTTTAGTTTTAAGTATTAATTTTAGTAATCATTCATTCATCCATCTTCTAACCCGCTTATTTCCTAATTCAGGGTCAAGGGGGTCTGCTGGAGCCTATCCCAGCACACATATTGTGAGAGGCAGGGGTACACCCTGGACAGGTCACCAGTCCACACATATTCTATGTCCTATTTTACCAATTACCAATCAACCTAATTTACATGTTTTTTTTTGTGGGAGGAAATCAGAGTACCTGGAGGAAACCAGCCCTTGTTGTGAGGTGACTATGCCAGCGTGCCTCCCTAGATAAATATTAGATTGATTCAAATGCTACACAATACAAATATTTCCCTTGTTTCTAGCCTAGCTTTAGTGCCCCATGTCATCTAGTTTGCTTTGCTATCCTTTTTGGTTTCTTGGTTGTGTCTTTGCCCTCAACAAATCCAGAACCAGAAGCATCTAAATCCGGATCAGCTCTGGCACAAAACTCCATATGTTCTCCACAAGATCATGACCGTGACCCATTGTTTACCGGTTGTTTATCCTCTTCTGCCACTTTTCGTTGTATCATGATCACTGTATGCTTAAAAAAGACCCTAAAACTGTCTTAACCTAGTCGACTAAAAATCATAGTCATGCCCTTGTCAAGATACCTACTCAATTATCCTAACAGGGTTAGAACCATAGCTGTGACTGGGCCAAGGGTGACACAACCGTTTCAAACACATCTGCTAAAGGTCTTGCTAGATACAGTTTAAATTTTTAGGCATGTGTGTTTAGAAAAAAATCTTCAGACCTTTAAGGTCTGAGTCTGGTGGTTGTTTTTTTTCTTCCAATTCAATGTTCAGTAGCTGGTAATAAAAATTACAGTATATTTGTATTGTACGTCTTGCCAATATAGTGACCAATATTTGGATTACCTGGATGAATCAGTGCTGTCATTCATTCATTCAATTTCTAACCTGCTTTTTCCCTAATTCAGTGCATATAGAGTGAAAGACAGGGACCCTGGACAAGATGCCTGTCCATCGCAGGGCTATACATAGATCTCACTCAGAACAATCTCGCTCACTCGCTCACTCGCTCACTCGCTCACTCACTCACTCACTCACTCACTCACTCACTCACTCACTCACTCACTCACACAAAACAAATTCACACATTCAGACCGGTTTTTCCTGGTCACCATCCGATTTCAGCTAGATAAGCTAAATTACATCAAGCGGCTGTGATGTATTCAGCTACACCGACAGCGATCTGAATGCTAAGCAGCCGCTCACACCATTCTCTCCAAAAGGATTTTAGCATAAAGCCTGAATGCAAAGCTCCATCTTTTCTTTACTAACATAAAAGGAAAAGTCTCCCCAGCTTCCAAGCCAGTGTGAGAGGTTAAGATTTGACATCTTGCTGGGAAGTTTTTTTTTATTTATTTAGCTCGATCTGTCTTTAAAGGAAAGGTCTTGCAATGTATTATGCTGAGATTCGGCTTGAAAGCCTCTCTAATGCCGAGATTAAAGCTGAAACATCTGACATTTTCGGGCTATTGATATTCTACGGAGGATCCGCTAGACTTCCAAGCCGATTCATCACACGGCTTTATTGTAAAGATGAAAAGGTTTGTTGGATTAAAAAAAAAGAATACTATGGGGTTTTTCTTTGCTGAAGAAGACTCGAGTTAAATAAGTGTGGACCTCCTAAAGTTAATCGTTGTCATGTGATACAGGAAACTAGAGTAGCTTAGTAGTTAAAGTATCAGAGCTGCTTGCTGACAGGAAGATTTTTCGATTCCGGGGCTGGTTAGGTTGCATATTCTCCCGGTGCTTGTGTGGCTTTCCTTTGGATACTCCGGTTTCCGCCCACATTCCAAAAAGCATGTACATTAGGCTAATTAGTGGTTCTAAATCGCCCAAGGAATTGTGTGTGCATGTGTGTGGTTGTTTGCCCATGTGTGGCCCTGTGATGGACTGGTTACCTGTCCAGGGTGGACTACTGCCTTATGTGCATTGGGGTAGGTTTTAGCAGATGCCAAATTAGGGAATACGCAGGTCAGAAGATAAATGAAGGATGATTTACTTGAGGATGACAAAGTCTGACAAATGCTAAAACATTCATTCATTCATTCATTCATTCATTCATTCATTCATTCATTCATTCATTCTTCTAAACCACCGATTATTCCTGGGACACGAGGGTCTGCTGGAGCCTATCCCAATGCACATAGGATGAGAGGAATAGGTACACCATGGAAAGGTTAACAGTTTATCTCAGGGTTACATATTAACAAACAACCACACACACACACACACACACACACACACACACACACACACACACACACACACACACACACACACAC
>JAOTRA010060895.1:0-16082 GCA_026260255.1 Pseudolaguvia tuberculata | reverse complement strand
TCATTCTGTAAAGCTGCTTTGAGGCAATAACTGTTGTAAAAAGCGCTATACAAATAAAATTGAATTGAATTGAATTTAATTACTATGACAACTTTTGTTTCTATTTTTAATGTTTTGATTTGTTTGGTATTTACTGTATTTCTGTGTTTAGACTAAGGGAGCTGTGTCTGAAAAGAAATGTATTAATCCAATATAATTATATTTGATAATAAATAAAAAATATAAATATAAATATTCTGGAAGGGCGGCACGGTGGCGTAGGGGATAGCACTGTTGCCTTACAACAAGAAGGTCCTGGGTTTGAATCCCGGGCCTGGGATCTTTCTGTGAGGAATTTGCATGCTCTCCCTGCACTTGCATGGGTTTCCTCCATGTACTCCGGTTTCCTCACACAGTCCAAAAACATGCAGATTAAGTTGATTGGTGATTCTAAATTTTCCATAGGAGTGAATGTGTGTGTGAAGAGTTGTTTGTCTATGTGTTTCTCTACTGATGGATGGACTGGCGACCTATCCAGGGTGTTCCTATGCCTCTCGCCCTATGTGTTCTGGGATAGGCGCCAGCCGACCCCTAGGAATAAGTGGGTAAAAAGATGAATGAATGAATGTTCTGGCAAACAACTGTATTTTAAATCACAAAAACAGAAATCACTGAATGATATTTAAAGCACATTTGAATTTAACCATAAAAATAACAATAATAGTTCATAATTTTTCTGTATATTGCATTTAAAGTGAACAGTTATGTTCAAGAAAATACCTTTTAATACCATGTTGTCTGATAAAGCAGCCAGCTTTTTTTAGAATTAGGAGGTGGAAGTTCATGTGGCTATCTAAATGAAATATCATGGCCCATTAAATATCAGCCGTGTTGAAACACTGCTCTAAACCGTACATTGGTACTGTTGTCTGGTTCTTCTTAAAGCAATAAAATCTTGTTGAAATAGTGCGATAGTGTTATAAAAGTTATAAAAGTGGAGCTGCTTTGAGAACATAATATAAAGGGAGATATAAACATATAAACAATTATATAAGATATTTCTTTGTATTCGAGACATTTCTCACACAGTGATGTGATGGTTAGCATAGGAATCTGACATAGCTCCTCCCCCTTGTTTAGTGTTTTCGTCCTAGCAATCTGGTGGCCATGGCGATGACGCCGTATTTTTGACGCATTAAGGGTCATACTTGTTATGGAAGTCTACGTGTGCACCCAGTCAAGCTAAATCTGGTGATAACTAGTAATGTCTACATGTTTTGGTCGTTGATTTAGAGGTCGACCGTGTTTCAGTTTACAGTTTTGTTCCGTTCTCGTCCTGTTCTGTTTATCGCCTTATGGTTATTTATGATTTTAAGTTTGATTAAAGAGTGTCCCCGCATCATGGATCCGATCTCCTTGAGTTTCTTACAGTGCATAATGTCTGGTGTTCTAAAAGGTTGAAAACTCCTGGTCACAGAAAAGTTTTATTGATAATGGCCATGGGAACATTTTTTAACCTAGACACACAGATGACTGCAAGATCCAATTAACCTCATCATCTACAATATTTAAAATAATTTTCTATATACAGACTATTCATCAAGAACACGAAAAAGCAGCTATTATAATATTAGAATGATAACGCTTCATTGTATTGCATCTGTTCTACATAACAGACCACGGAAAGAGCTTTCTTTATACATAATACACCTTATGTGGCACTTGCATTAGCATTCACATCTTTTTACCACAAACTACAGAAAGAGACGGACAGGAAGAATAAGGCTTAATGGTTTCGCTTTGACATAGAACATCGCATCCTCCATTACGCTTATGCAACCTTTAACCTAAAATGATTATTTCTATCTCCTTGGTCTTCTCTAGACAGGTTGGTTTACACCAGCTCTCTTTTTATGCAAGTTTCACTCCTAACAAAGTATCCTGAGCATAAGCCACAATCTTTTTGGAATCTTTTTCTCTGCTTTGCTTTAGTAGTTTTGTGTACATGGAAGCTTTTTGTTTTACTCAGAATGAAATCAGATTGATTAATCCAAACACATTGTTTACATAACAGCTAAGTGCATATGGCTACATCATTGCACATGTGCACGATTTTCTAGTTACACTTCAAACTTGGTGGTGTGTTCACATGTTCTTTTGATCGGGTAAAGCTTCAACAACCACTTACAATCTGAACATTCATTTATTCATTTTTTTCATGTTCTATACTTAATTTATGTTCATGAGAAATAAACCCTCTGGGAAATGATTAATCCTAAATAGTCTAGCAGAAAGATGGAATTTTTATGTATAAGATCTCTGATGAACAAATTCACGCTGGTACTTTGTTTCTTGTAGGGATGAAAAGATAAAATGCTGCCTGTTCAAATTACTTATACTGTTAAGTCAACACAAAGCTATTGTGTGTGAAGTAAGGAGGTATTTAATCACATCCTTAATGAGGAAGCTCATGAGTTCATGCAGAGCATAGTAACAAACACATTATATCGCACATTAGATATATGTAAGTAAAAATAATTATCAAAGAATCAGTTTATTGAAAATTACAGAAACAATGAGAACATGACTATCATGAAGAAAGATTTATTTTTTTCTTTTTTTTTTTTTAATTTTTATTAATATTAACTTGCCTTAATAACACACAGGGACCGAATAGCACATGACAAGGAACATGTAGGAACAATATAGGAAAAAATGCACTCAAAGAATAGAAAAACACTCAACACACTCAAAACATGAAAGCAACATAAACATTAAACATAAACATGAAACAGACATTAACTAAGATGAAACATGATTAAATTAGATTCGTAGTACATAGTAGAATTCTGGTTAACTTTTTAAATCATGGTTTGGAATGAGCCTTAGACAAAGAAGGTCAACGGATTTATGACTAATAGCAAGAATTTCTAAGAAATACTAAAGGATTTCAATTTGTTTGTAGTATACTGCCATTATGCCTAGACAGAATGCAAAAAATCTTTTAACCTCCTCACTACTATAGGCAATATAGAAGCACCAATCAATCAACATCTTTTTGTACTGTGAGAGGAAACAAAAGTACACAGAGAAAACCCACACAATCGCTTGAAGAACATTGTAAGAAACTCAAGGAGATCGGATCCATGATGCCGGGACACTCTTTAATCAAACTCAAAATCATAAATAAACAGAAAACGAAACCATAAGGCAATGGAATGGAATGAAACTTTAAAATTAAAACATGATCGTCCTCTAAATCACAGTCCAAAACATATAAACATTACTAGTTATCCCAGTCTTAGCTTGACTGGGTGCACACGTAGACTTCCATAACAAGTATGATCCTTAATGACTCGCCTACCGGCGCTTCGCCTTAAATAATGCGTCATCGCAAGAACGGGATCAGGAACAAAAGCATGCACAGGAACAGAGGGCGCGCAGACAGGAACAGGAACACGACAGGGGCATGTACAGGGGATGGAACAAGTGGTGACCGGGAAAGGGCATAGACAGGAGAGACAGGGATAGACAGGAGCAGGCAGGCAGCAAAAGTCTGGTACCAGGTAGCAACAGAAGAGGGAACAGACAAACTAAACAATGAAAAGGCCAGGGACTGTAATAGTGAGAGGAACCAAAGTAACCAGCTCAAAACGAAGACGGTCAACAGATAGAGGAAACACAGCAGACATAACCAGGGGACAAAACTGTACCATATGAGAGCGGGAAAAGGAGCGTAGACAAAAGGGGGAAAAAAACAATCGGTGAAGCAACCGGTATGTAAAGAACAAACTGTACTGGAAAACAGGAACGGGAGCTGAAATAGTTAACATCACGATAACTGGGGAAAGAGGCAACAGCAGGGGCAACAGACGGAACAGAGGTCAACGGAGACAGAGACATACTCAGCAACCGAAATATAACCAATGCTTGAACAGGGCTGGAACTTAAAAAGGAAGACAGACAGGAGAAGACAGAACAGAAATGGCCAGGCTGAAAAGGTCGGGAACCAGGTAGCAACAGACACATGGAAAACAAATGAAACAGAAAAAGCCAGCAAACGCAAGAGGGAGAGAAACCAGCGTACAAAAGAGGAACAGGAAAATACGGAACATAAATTACGCACAGACAAGAGCGGAGAGACACCGACACAGGCCACACGCAGAACTGCAGAAGGTGGCAGAGAGAACCAGGAAAAACGAAAACAACACATACCATACAAGACAGAAAAGGGGCAATTCCAGAATAATAAACAGAAACAATTCCACATTGGAGGGAACAACATCGGACCCGGTAAAACAGACAGGAGCCGGAACAGTAACACGTGGTCCCGCACCATGTACCTGATTCATTATAGTTTCTAGTGGGCTATGGGGACAATTAAAATTCAACGTCAGAAAGGGACGCTGAAGGGGTCGCTCAAGGTGACACAGAGGTAGCTAATGAGGACACAGAGGTAGCTAATGGGGACACAGAGGTAGCTAAAGCGGACACAAAGGGTTCCGAAGAAGTTGCAGAGGGCTCAGAAGAAGTTGCAGAGGGCTCTAAAGTAACAGAAGAGGGCTCCGAAGTAGGAGCAGAGGGCTCTGAAGAAATTTCAGAAGGCTCTAAATAGCACCAGAGGGCTCTGAAGAAGTTGCAGAGCGCTCTGAAAAAAGTAACAGAGGGCTCTGAAGAAGCAGCAGGCGCAGAGGGCTCCGAAGAAGCAGACTCAGAGGGCTCTGACAAAGCTGATGCAGAGGGCTCTAAAGCAGATGCAGAGGGTACCGAACCGTACTTTGCTGGCAGAGGGTGGCTCTTCGATGGTCTGGATAACCCTGCTCACCTAAATGACCCCAGCTGAGTGTCCAACACATGAGACCTCAGACGGAGTCACGGCACAGGGGTAGCCTCAACCACCTTGAAGGGACCACTGTACAGCTCAGCCGGTCTGGACCCCAACAACCTCCTTGCCTTCACCATGTAATGCTCATCCCATGAGTCATAGGTGAAGACGTGGAGGAGTCCAGAAAGTAGCTCACATCGGTACGAATATGCGGATTCAGGTCCCAGACTTCGGCTACTGCACACTGTCGTACAATAGGATGAACACAAAATTGCACTTAGAGCGATCTGTGGTAAATTCATGCGGGTGTGCATTGACGTACGCTTCACAGTCACTCACAAACTTGACACATGTTGCTGGATTACTGTCGAAACGCGACGCTTTCTTTGGTTGACTGCATGTGTCACGCGCTCTAGTGCCGCAAGCTGAACATGCAGTGACAGCAGCTGCTGCACCTGCACAGGCAGAGCGGCTGTGAGCTGATCACACTCCACAGCTGCCGAGACCTGCGCGTGTCTCACTGGATCCTTGCAAGGCGAGTCATTATGTAAGAAAGGAGATCGGATCCATGATGCGGGGACACTCTTTAATCAAACTCAAAATCATAAATAAACAGAAGCGAAACCATAAGGCGATAAACAGAACAGGACGAAAACGGAACGAAACTTTAAACTGAAACACGATTGTCCTCTAAATCACAGTCCAAAACATGTAAACATTAGTAGTTATCACCAGACTTAGCTTGACTGGGTGGACACGTAAACTTCCATAACAAGTATGACCCTTAATGACTCGCGATGCGCACACCGCTAAACAAGGGGGAGGAGCTATGTCAGATTTCTTACATTCACATTATATTTGAATCATTTTTATCCGGGTCCATGACTCAGTTATTCTTTTTATTATTGTCCGATTCACAGGGCAAAACAAAGTCAAGAAACAGACAGGGTTCTAAATACAGTCCAAGAGCTGATCCAAGCAAACAAAACCAAATTGACAGAAAGCAGCAACAATGAAACAGGTGTGAGGTCAAACAACAGATGTGGATAACATGCAAACTCTGCACAGAAAGATCCCGGCCTGGGATTCGAACCCGGGACCTTCTTGTTGTGAGACGACTGTGCTATCCACTACGCCACCGCGCCGCTAAAAATAACATTTACTTCCCTTTTTAAATGTTGACCTACTACTCCTAATGTTGAACCTATAAATAATTTGAGGCTATGTCGTTTTGAATTCTGGGTAATTGTGTTGTGTTGGTCCCATACTGGGAGGATTGCATGTATTTTCTGCTTGTGAGTAGGATGCAGTGTTTGACTTTCTTTAAAGTAACAATAAGTCATTCACAACAATGGGGTAGATGCTTATAAAATTTTTAGCGTGCTAAAATAGCAATGGACCAAACCGGACGAAATACTGTTAAATCATGACAATGCCCAGTGCAGGCACAATATCGGATTGGAGAAACTTAAGAGTCCTGAATGGAACTTTGATCTCCGAACCCGGGACCTTCTTGTTGTAAGCCAACTGTGCTATCCACTAAGACACCGCGCCGCTCATCATGTATAGTATGTGTAGGATTAATTATGTTTTTAAGAGTGTTTATGAACGCATGAAACATGACATCTTTTGTTTTTGCCAAATATTCCTCTCTTTTTTTGTCAAGCTTTATGCATTTAACTTTTACTAGTGTTTATCTTAAAAATACACAATTTCATATTTGCTTTTTTATTTTAATTTAGAAATTGCCTATAAAGTGTGTGTGTATGTGGGGGGGGGGGGCTGTGTGATGGACTGGTGACCTGCCCAGGGTGTGCCTCTTCTGCCTTTTACACTTCAGAGAGCTGGGATAGACTCTAAGACAACCCTGTAACTCTTCAGCACTGGTTGGACAATCATATTGGAGTAGGAAGGGGCACTCATGAATGGTGCCAGCTCCAGACTGTTCTTACAAAGTTGGGAGTATGAAATTGTCCAAAGTGCCTTTGAATGCTCAGTTCCTTTTCCTGCAACTAAGGGGCCAAGCCCAGCTTCTGAAAGACAACCCCACACCATAATACCCCCTTCACCAAACTTTACACTTGGCAGTCAGACAAGTCCCGTTCACCTGGCAACCAGCAGCGCTATTTGTTACTCCAGAAAAGGTGCCTCATTGGCAACATGCTTTACACCACTGCATTCGTTTGGAGGTATGTAGCGTTTCACTGTGCAGAAAGTTGTTGATGTCTTCACACTATGTGCATCCGCTGAGCTCAGTTTGTGTGGCTTGCCACTTTGTGGCTGTCAGTTGACTGTGGAATATTTAGGAGCAAGCAAATTTCATGACTGGATTTGTTGCACAGGTGGCATCCTATAGTAGTTTTACGCTGGAATTCACTGAGCTCCTGAGAGCATTGTAAAAACATCTGCGGGCATGGAAATGATTGAAACATCTGACTCTGATTATTTGGATGGGTGAGCGAATACTTTTGGAAATATGGTGTGTTTGTGGTAGCGGGAGACAAAAAAATTGCTAGCTCGTATTAACAGGTTCTATGTGGTAACATTGAATCAAGATATAACTGTTCTGTGCATGTGTAAATTGACAGACTGCTTTATATTGCCACAGTCTGTAGATGTATGTACTCATTAGTGAAAGGTGTAGTTTCTTAAAAAGTTTTCTTATCTGCTTATTATCTACCAATAACCCATCCATATATCAATCACTACCTTTGAGGAGTTAGGGTTGAAACTAACCTATGCCACTGCTGAGAAACATTAAGCCAGACAATTGCACAATTTGTGACTGACATGGAAGTGAAGAATCCTCTTCATTCACTGTGCACAGTTATTGTTGCTCCTTAATCACTATATGTGTTACAGTGAAAACATAACTGCTTAAAATTTGCAAGGCACGCCTTATTAGTAGCAGTACACTTAAGCACATGTAAGAAAACTAAAAGAAAACGTAGGTTTACTGCGATATCAGATTCACTTACAAAACTTGGAACTCGGAGCAAGACTTGGAAAATATATCATAGGATCCAGACACAAACATATCACCATACCAAACAACAAACAATAATCCGTGCCATGGCGGCACTAAGATGGCGCTCACCTTAAATAATGTGCTTAGTGACGTAGAAGGAGTAGGGCGTGTATCATAACAACATGTTTATATGTCAATATTTATCTCACCACCTCTTTACAATAGTACACGTTTTTCAGATATCCTGACTTTTTTTCTTTTTTTTTTTTTAGCAAATAAACCTCTCGTTTATTCCATAGATACAGATTTAGTTTGCTACTTCTGTTATTTCTTAGTCCAGTTCATTTAAGGCAGTAGTCTATTGGTGTGGGGGTCCATATGTCATGTTTAGTAGCATTACTATTATTTTTATACATCACAGCATGAAACCATGAACACGTTAAAACTTTGCTGATAATAAACCAACACGCTAAGAACATTTAGTGATTTATAAATATTTGCTGTGCCTATTCAGTGTCACAATCATATTGCTTTATATTTTCAGATTAAGGTTAAGGCATGAGATATGCTTATTTCCCTCTGGAACCGCACAAAAAAGATCCCAGAATTTTAATTAATTATTTATTACATACTGCAGGTATGAATATCTTTCATTATACTGCAATATAATAACCAACATTCAATTTAAGTCAAAATCTCTCAAGAGACTGGTTCTATATTATACATTATACAGTGTGGTCTCAGGGTTTTTTTTTAATTAAGAGATTTTACTTTACCTATGTTCAAAATGCAAAAGCATCATCAGAGTATGGAAAGCATTACAGCAAAAAATACAAACCCTGTGATTTAACAGGATTCCTCATTCCTCAGCGCCTGAAGGGACATAATTAAAGCTAAAATAATTACACAAAAAAGAGAGATCTGGCAAAAAAGAAAGAAACATAAAAGCTGTTGTGGCGTCTGCGACGCCGGAGAGTTTGCCAGAGATATGTATGCAGACACAGGGGTTTGATTCAAACCGTTGAGTTTATTAACAGCAATCAAAGAGCAAGTAGCAACCAAATCCAAATCAGTGTTCCGGGAATAATCGTAAGACAGTCCAGAGTTCGAAAGCCAGAGATCCAAAACACAAGGGGTAATTCGCATGCTCAGTACGTTGAATAAACAATACTTCACGTGGTGCTATGGTGGCGTGGCCTTATATAGATGGGTAACGCCCAATTACGCAGCACCGGGCGTTGACTCTAGAACTCAGGTGAGGGCTCCCTCTGGTGGCCATCATTCTGAGTGGGATCCCTTACAGCTGTATCTTTATCTCATCTGTTTGATGGATTTAAGACTGTATAATTAAAAATAACCTTGGGATAATTTGGTAATTGAAATACTTCTAAATCCAGAATCTGCCATCCTGTCCTGTTAAATGTTAGGCATGTTGTATAAGATAGCAGTTTGTCTGTGCCAGGTGATCAATTTCTTATCACCGCTTGGGTCTGTCAGTGAATTCCTTTAATGAGAATAAACTGCTGTCATGTAATTATTCAAATGGAAGTTCAACCGGACCTGTCAAGCATTAAGTCCAAACTACTGACGCCTCTCTCTTTGTTTCCCTTTACTTTTTACATGCACACACACACTTTGCCACTTTTTCTCTCTAAGTGTCGTCTATCATAGCTTTCTGACGGGCAATAGGCAGGTACACCCTAGACAGGTCGGCAATCCATCACTGGATGCATTTGTATTAATTACACAATAATCATGATCTAACAATATACTATCAACTGCAGCATAAACTGAATACACATGAGGATTCTAGTCTTGGATTTAGCTGTTCAAAGTTTCTTAACAGAACAGAGCTCATGACTTTATACTTCATGAATATACTGTCGAAGCATGCATCAATGCTTGGTGTGTGGTGGTTCCTACATAAATCACAGTGTAAATCACTATTGGGTCTTTCCTTGGTAATATATCAACACGTACTATATAAGGTTGATAGTAATGATGGTTTTGTTCTACTTTACCTGTCACTATTCAAGTGCATTGTTCGTAATGTATGCTTAACAGCTATGTAATAACTGTCTTAAAGGACCATCAGATCTGTTTGCTTTGCATGTTTTTGGTTTGGCATACTTTCATTGGTCTTAATTTAAAAGTATTTTGTAGCACCTTTCATTCAACAATTCAATGAATCATTCACAACATAAACAAAATGTAAATAAAAAATAAAGTTTTAATAGTAAGACACAAGTCAACAAGTCCAAGCTTGTAAGTATTTAAGTAAGTAAGAAAGCATGTCTAAGTATGAGATCCTTTCCAGGGTGTTTTCATAATTTTGACAACCATTCACATGGTTGGGGAAGTGTTTGGTACTTACAACCCAGCATAATATTAAAAAAGCTGAATTAGTAAGACGAAAGTTAACAACTGGTTGACAGTTCAATTTTGTTTGTTTGATTTAGACAGTGTTCATGACTCATATGCATTATTTTTATTTTTGTAATATGCTGAAAATTGTTGAAATAACATGCAAAAACACTGTATTGTATTAAAAGCCTATTCTATAATAATAACCTGAGGAATTATTATAAGAAATTGAGTATGTTATTACAATGTAATAAAGCACAAGAGCGTTGTTATAACCGAGTAATTGCACCAAACTGCATAATAATAATAATAATAATAATAATAATAATAGTAATAATAATAGTAATAATAAGCAAGACTTTAAGAAGAATTTGCTGTAAGCTAAAAACACATTTATACTTTAACATTAAATAATTATGTCAGTTTATGCAATCTGTGCATGCTTTATGATTCTGTATGCATTTCCTGATTACTTCCTGATGTTATATAAGAAATTATACAAACTCTAATCTTAAAATGTTTGATGTGCCATGAAATTAAAAATCAAAAATAGACATCTAAATTTTACAGAAAGCACAAATGCTGAGTTAAGGGATGGCTATTACTAAAAACCCCAACAAAAATATAAACAAACTATAGTCATACCAACAAGGATATTTATTTGACAACCTGTGATTAGTTAATGGAAAATGCCTTGAAGAGCGTAGACAGTAAGGCATTAGGTCCCATGATAAACCATTCAAACTGAACATGCAACAGTCATGAAATGAAGGTTAACCCTAAACTGGGTTACAAATACAACAATCACATAACCGGTCCCTCTAACAAAAAACGCAAAGACTTAAGCCAGCACTACCACCTCTACTCATAACATTAAATAATATACAGAATGTCGGATATTACGAATTTTGATTCAGACTGTCATACCAGCAACATACCTTACTTTCCTTTTGCACTGGAAAATCCCACTTGCATGCAATTACATGCATTGATGTAATATGGTTAGTAAAAAAAAAAAAAAAGAAGAAAGGTCAAAAATGATTTTTTTTGTTAGTTACTTAGCAAGTAGGTTACACATGCCTTCTATTTGCCTTGCAACAAAAAAAATGAAAAGAAGTTAATTCAATTATCCAAACCTGGGCTTTTGGGGACTGTGATGCTAAGGGGTTGGCGTGTCTGTTGTTATTTATATGTGACATATATCTAATCTGGCAGGCCAAGGATGAGTCTTTGCAGCAACAACAAAGAGGGGAGTGAAAATTCCACCTATAAATATTCAAGATTAATATCTTTTATAGCAGATCCCTTTCTGGCTAAGAAGAAACGGTTCCCTCGAGCCTGTAATGGCACAATGTTCATATTTCACTTGCTCCTATTTTCCTTATATCAGCATAAAGCTCTGCCACTGATCTAATAGTATATCAGAGTTAACATCTGAATGTGGATCTGTGGCAAAGTTTTTAATTTTCTTGCCTTCAAATAGAAAAGAACTAAAATCATAGAAACATCTAAAGCTTAAGCTTAACATGTAAAGCTTGAGACCCACAGAGACCAGAGAGGGGGAATGTTTGGTTCACTTAATTATGTTGTGGCAACAACAAATAAACAACAAATAAGGACAAAATGTTTCATTTTAATATTATTTTTAATACTTGTGGAAGGGGATATCATGCTGTGGCATTTATGTAACAGCTTCCTTTTTTTGTGGCCATTTGATGAGACGTTAGTGGTTATAGCAAATGAAAATGGTAAACCATTCGGTAATGACATGCGAATCCAAGAAGGGGCATGACTAGCTATAACAAGGTCCAAAATTGGGAAAAGCTAAGAAACTAAACTGCTGTGATCTGCACATTCGACTTGGTACGTTTTTACGCTGGATGCCCTTCCTAATGCAACCCTCCCATTTATCCAGACTTGGGACAGGCACTAAGGATGCACTGGCTTGTGCAACCCTAATAGATGGGTTTTTATTGGAAATTTAGACTCACCAATCCGCCTAATATATATGTTTTTGGAATGTGGGATGAACCAGAGTACTCAGAGTACCCACATAAGCACGGGGAGAACATGCAAAGTGCACACAGAAAGATCCCCAACCCGGGAATCAAACCCAGGACTTCTTGTTGTGAAGCAACAGTACACAACTACTACACGCCAAACTAAATTCTTCTTCATTGTTTAAGTAGTAATCACCTGCAAAGATATTCTACTTTTAACATGTTCAGAGTTGTGTCTCTATTTCTATTAAGGTTAATAAGGAAAAATATTCCATAATGTAATGTTTCATAAAGCGTATCTAGCCTTGTTCCTTGTTCTAGTGTCACAATCACTGACTTAGTCCTTGGTTTGTTTATTGTACTGTTTTGGTGTTTGAACAGACTGCTAATAAAGTGAGTCACTGCAAAAAGGATCCGTACCTTCCTCACCCTTTACAATAATATTTACTCTCTGATATTCTTACACCCTATAAATTTGCATTTGCAAAAGCTTATATCATGTTGCCTGGTTGTGAATTCAAAGACTTTCTTAAATGTACCTAAGTACAGTGAAGTGGTCTGCATTTGTAAAAACAGCAAGAATTGATTTGTAGTGTAACAGTGATGACTAAAACAGACAGTCATTATTCTACAGAAAGACAGAAACCATAAGACAAATAGACAAATGCAGAAGCTAATAACCGAGCACTACAGAAATGGATGCATAATTCTATAGACTAATGATACTCTGAAAACAGTCATACTCTAAACAGTACCAAATGACTGTTTAAAACTATAAATCAACTAAGCTAATATGGAATAACAACCATATGATCTGTTCTCTTGCATTTGTAAAGAAAAAACAGAAAATGAATAATAGCCTTAATCATTTGAAATGTTAATAAATAAATGTCAGGAATTCATTCATTCATTCATTCATTCATTCATTCATTCATTCATTCATTCATCTTCTTACCTGCTTATTGCCTAATTCAGGGTCACGGAGGTCTGCTGTTGCCTATTCTAGCGCACATAGGGCAAGAGGCACATCCTGGACAGTTCACCAGTCTATCGCAGGGCACACATAGACAAACAATTCACAGATTCATACGGAAAATTTTGACTAACCAATCATGCAAACTCCACACAAAAAGATCTCTGACCCAGGAATTAAATCCGGGACCTTCTTGTTGTGAGGCAACCATGCTAACCACTATCCCTTATTTATAAGTTCAAATTGCAAATATTATGACATTATTTTTATACTTAGCATTTTCGACATTTGTATTCAAAATAGTAATACAAAATCTAAATCAAAAGAAAGTGCAACAAATATAATACCATTACGAAGCCATTATGAGCATTAGCTACAGCAGCATACAATCTTGAACAATTTTTTGTATTTTAGCACTGTTACTAATTGTGCTTTACAGTCATCCCACTATTCAATGACACATGATGCACTCTAGTAATGTTGTCTATATTCATATAGTCTGTGCATATTTACGAAGGGAGTGTGCTACAAGTAGCTTGTATCACATGCTCTACTGCACCTTTAATACAACTGCTGCGTTAAGCTTGTGGTATTACAGTTAAAGTTCATCATTTATTCATTCATCTTCTAACCCGCCTATTGCCTAATTCTGATTCATGGGGGTCTGCTGGTGCCTATCCCAGCTCACATAGGGCGAGAGGCGGTGGTACACCCTGGATGGGTTGCCAGTCCATGGCAGGGCAACACATAGACAAACAACCACTCACACACACATTCAATTTTGCGGACAATTTAGAATCCCCAATCAACCTAATTTGCATGTTTTTGGATAGTGGGAGGAAACCGGAGTACCCGGAGGAAACTCACATAAGTGCTCGGACAGCATGCACAGAAATATCCCCGGCCCGGGAATCGAACCCGGGACCGCCTTGTTGTGAAACTACCGTGCTATCCACTACACGGATATTTTGCGTGTT
Source organism: Pseudolaguvia tuberculata (assembly GCA_026260255.1). NCBI lineage: Eukaryota > Metazoa > Chordata > Actinopteri > Siluriformes > Sisoridae > Pseudolaguvia > Pseudolaguvia tuberculata. Next base: position 1,996 of record JAOTRA010060895.1, on the reverse strand, counting down.
AATCTGTCAGAGAAAGATGAATAGGGAGGAAAGCTTGACAGACTAGTTATGAATTTCTGAAACAACAAAAATAGACTTAGTGCTTAGCATGAAACTAAACCTTTGTGTTAACAAAGTAGGTTACCTACATAAACACATTATCTCTGCAAACTATTCATCTGATTGATACCATACAAATCCTGTAAGACATGGGATTTCGCATGTTAATAACAAATTCTGATGACCCAGAAAAATAGTACTCAGCCTAATCACATAATGCAGTCATTATCACTGATGACAATCAATAGTAGTAATATTCTACTGGGGAAATTAACAAAAATTTCAATGTCTATTATTATATTCAGCTTTTTAGAACAGTGCCAATTTGCAAATTTCAGACTTGCAAATTGTTAGTATTTATGAGAGCTTTATTAGTAAAGATCCACTAAATAACTGTGACTAATAACACTTACATACAATTAGATAGACAGAATGAATGAAGAGAATATCAATAAGTCTATATAGACATGTTGATTGGCTTACTTTACTATTTCTTTAACTAAGGCTGCAGTTAATACACTGTTGACTAAACAGTAGAAGAAGAAAAAAGACCCTCTATAAATGTAGTGCTTAACACCACAGTATATGCTAAAACGGTTATTTGATCAAAAACTAAAATGCTCTAAATTTGTCTAAGAAGGCTGAATTCTTCTGCAGATGGCAGATAAGCCAATGATTTTTCCAGCCAGTGTAGAACAGTAATCAATTGCAATGTGCCCAAATCAATTCAGGCTGCCAAGTGTGAAGCTGAAGGAAATGAAACACTTTGGAGAAGTTCAAGTATCGGTTTAGCATGTGACTGTGACTAACAACAGCAAAGTGTTTTCTTTGATTAAATTTTGTTCCTGTTTTTCCTAAATTCTATATTTTTTGCACTGAAGGTGTAGATGTACTGTACTGTCTGTAATGTAATTTTTTATCAGTGTCTCAATCATAGACCAGACAAAGCTACGACGACATGGTATTCAGCATCTCATTAAAATTCTTTGTGTATCTGTTTGTGAGAGTGTTTGGCTAGGTCCTTTACCATATTGAATGTCTTTAAAAGATCTACAGTTCCAGCCAGTAATTTGATACTTTTTTTTTTCATATTGTGTATCCTTCTTCTACTGTTGGTATTAATGTTGAACAAGGTGTATCAAAACACTGAACTGTAACTGAGAAGAGTTTACTACTATCTTTTGCTATGACTTAAGAAGGTCTATTGTGAAGCTGTTTCAACACATCTTGTGCAATAGCAGAATTACTGATTATCTAGGGTAAGCACACAGTAATTTTCTGGCTGAAACCAAATCTAGGAGTATCTTCTAAGCAAAATTAGCAGTTACAGATTATATGTCTGTTGGATAAAGAAGATTCTTCAGTTTCTGTCAGCTACAGATGCATTTTTAAAAATATTCTTATAAAAACTGACCGGGTTAAAACCGCAGATCATTCGCTTTAGAAATCTGCTTTATAAATACAGAGGTATAATGTAACAAGGTAATAATAATTACTTACAGTATTTTTTGGGGAAGAATCTGTACTTTTTACTTTACTTTAGATTTTATCAACCTTTACATTTATTGTGATACATTTTCCCCAAAGCAAATGTATTGTTTACTACAAAAAAAGAGCACAGACAGCAATCAACAAATCGACAAGTCATTGGTCAGGTGCTAAATTAGTTAGTTGCTCACACAACCACGGTTGATTAAATTTTCCAATTAAGCTCAGTCATTTCATGCTTGCGAGAGACTGTTTACCACTATCAATTTGATGCTAAGGTAGATTTTAGAAAGCATGCAGAAAAAGTGAGGACAACTGATTCTTCAGTGTTTTCAGAATTTGCTCAGGAAATAATGTAAGTTACTATCGATAAGGTAAAAACCCAGCCATTGGAGTTGCACAAGCCAGTGCATTCTTAGTGCCGGTCCCAAGCCCGGATAAATGGGGAGGGTTGCGTTAGGAAGGGCAT